>CM060441.1:121126984-121236984 GCA_030545235.1 Helianthus tuberosus | reverse complement strand
CACATGTATATAGGACGGGGTTCTAGAATGAACACTAGTGTATTTGTGACTAAGTAAACAAATTCTGACCATTGATTTACACTTATGTATTGATAATCAAGGGTTAGAATTAGTTCACTAGTGTTCATACTCAAAAGAGTTGTTTACAGATGAACCTAACCCTATATATATATATATATATATATACACACACATATATATTCACAGTTTTCCTATTGCTTCCAACGCTACATTGTGTATCACAATTAAAACATACAATTATCTACTTAAAAAATGATCATGTATCAAACAACACATATCTAATAATAATCTTATTTTTACTAATGTAGTAACTAATTTTTCCAATTAATTAAGGAAAATTGAATTTTTATAACCTTAAATTTGACCTATTTGCCGGGATTAATACCAACTCTTAAAGTTTAAACATATTTTCTTTCAGCAATTTTATAGTAATTGTAGGTTAATCTAGTTAGTTTTTCTTGATGTGAATTGCTAATTAACAACCTGTGATTATTAAAATATGTTCAAAGTGGAATTGACACTAAAAATTTATGAGCTGGAATTAATTTAGGTGAATAGGTTAATTTAGGGTTATTAAAATATAACCTTTTTAATAAATAAATATTATATTATATTTATATATATAGGGTTGAGATTCTGTACAAACAGTGCTAACGGTAAACGTAAGAACAAATCTGAGCCATTGATAGTTTAAATTAAGGGTTGATATTGATTACAAATAAACCCCCTATAATTAATAATTAATAATGTCAGGTTAGGGTATTTTAGTCATTTAGTCATTTCCCATAAAATGCTAGTTCCACCAAGTTTTTTAAACTAAACTAACTTTTATATATTTTATTAATTTTGGAAAAAAATTATACCATAAAATCAAGTATTTTTTTATCTTTAATATGAGTACTATATTGCTATATTTTTTTATTTATAAAAATGACTTTTAAAAAAGTTACAAAAAAATGTTTTATAATTGTGTCAGTTACGTAGTTGGAATGTGCTAATATGAAAACGTATTGTGTTAATTTTAAATCTATACGTATGTTCTTATTTTATTATGTAATTCTTATGTGTTGTTATTTTTTTTCCTTTTGTGTTGTTATTGGGACCCTATTTATAAATAAATTTGTTTTCTACTAGTTATGTAATAGTATGTGTTATTTACAAAATTAAAACAAAAATATGAAATTGTGCTAGTATGTAACAGTATGTGTTGTTTATAAAATTAAAAAAAAAATTGTGCTAATTATGTAATAGTTATGAAATTGCGCTAGTATGTGTTTATAAAATTTAAAAAAAATGTGCTAGTATGTAACAGTATGTGTTATTTATAAAATAAAAAAAATGAAATTGTGCTTGTTATTTAATAGTATATGTTGTTATTTTTTTTTTCCTTTTGTGTTGTTATTATGAGCCTATTTAGAAATAAATTCGTTGGAATGTCGTTTTTTTATTGTGATAATGTTGTTTTGTTGGTGTTACCATTGGATGCCCAGACGGTGGTGTTAAGAGAGTGCTAATGTCATTATTCAATTGTGTTAATGTCGTTTTTTATTGTGCTAATGTCGTCATGTGATTGTGCTAATGTCGTTTTTTATTGTGCTAATGTCGTTATTTGATTGTGCTAATGTCGGTTTTTTGATTGTGCTAATGTCGTTGATAATGGAAGTTCCTTTTTTGATTGAAACGAGAATGCTGATAATGTGGATGGTCTTACGTTATGCTAATGTCATTTTTTTATTGTGCTAAGGTCGTTAATAATGGAAGTTCCTTTTTTTTATTGAAACGAGAGTGCTAATAATGGAAGTTCCTTTTTTGATTGTGCTAATGTCGTTTATGTGGGTGTGCTTATGTTTTTTGTATTGGTGGTTCCTGCAGGTTGGTTTGATCTGAAATGTTACAAAAATTCAAATTTTGGTTTGAATTAATCTGCATGGATTTAGGGATATTTTGATAATTAATTTTAATTAGTTATAAATAAATAGGGTTAAAATCACTAAATTACCCCTAAACTAATTTTTAATTGAATAACACTTGTCATTTATGTATTGGTTCTTACAAACATAAGAGTTTTTATTTGATCTCATGCCTATATACATATAGGGTAGGGTTCTAGAGTGAACACCCTCCTAAGAGTGAACTGTGTGAACTTATATGGACCGTTGATCTTCATCATCTTGAGATTATAAGAGAATGGCAAGATCGTAATTATTGGGTTAATTTTATATATTTAGTTAAATATAAAAGTTATAACTGAATGGTTTAATTGTCGTAGTATTTTCAAATCTCTCCTAAAAAATAGTGCATTTCAAACCTTTTTCAAATATCTAACAATATCTCCTCCATTTTTTTGTGTTTTTATCAAATAGAAGAAGGCAGAGATACAATCAAATGGCGAAGAAGATTAAAGGGCGTCGACAAAAAACACTCTCTACCGTCATCATCGTCTTCGTCGGAACGGCAAGCCCTAATATTCTTCTTTTATTCAACAAACATCAATCTCTCTCTCTCTTTCATCACCGTCCTCTTCGATAAAGAACAGAGGAAGTCCGACGAAGTTAACAAGATGCCGGAATAGTCATACTATTTTCAGCATCAAAGGTACACAATGATAAAGTGTAAATGTGTATATGATTCAGTAAATCGATTCATGTTGTGTATGTTTTATACATCTTTTTAGAATATCGAATCAGAAGCTAGGGTCTCTTTAATCTCTTGTAATGGTTGTTTAATCAGGATGTTTTGTTCCAATGGTGTGTTTTGATCAATCACAGTTCGAGTACATGATTAATTTTTTTTGAAAGTATAGGGTTAGTTTAAGAAGAAAGTTGATTTTACTCTGTTTTTTAGTTTATGCTGTTAGTTTGGTTGATTTGGTGCAAAACCGTTCATGTACACATGTGTATAGCGTGAACAAGAGTTTTGAATTCATTGGTTATCTAAAATCGTTGATGTACACATGTGTACAAGGGTTTTTACTCTGTTTTTAGGCGATGGTATGATGTTTTCTTGGTTGATTTGTTGTAGACATTTGTACAGATATTTATTAATTAATATATACACATGTGTACTGCTTGCCCAAAAGTGTTAATTTTATGAATGTGAATTTATAAAATGTGTACACATGTGTATGTCTACTATAAGGTGAATTATTCTATTAATGTACTGTTTGTATTCCATGTGTACACCTGTGTACTCATTTGTATGTGCTTTGTTACACAGTATACTCGTATGTTTGTTCTTTGGGGGACATACGGTTAATTATAAAGATTATTAATTATAATGTCTTATTTGCAGTAAATTGGTGTTTGAAACTGCAACTGGCATTGGGTTGTACCATTTTCAAATGATGGATTTACAACCAAGTGAATGGATTAATGATGGAGTCATAAATTGCTTTGCATCAATGCTAAACTATGAGGAAAATGAGCGAACAAGCGGAGCAAATATTTTCGGGGATGCTGATAAAATAAAAGGAACAAAGCCGCGATTGTTCGGGCATACCGCCAAGAGGGCGTGTTTGACACGTTTGAGGAAGAAGTACGCAATAAAGCTAGTAACTTCAAAGGTCAACAAGCACCGTAGTCGCATCATGGCTGAAGCAGTCGAAAATGACAAGGTGAGCGGAATAGGTTGTAATTAGTACGTATATGTTGGTTTACATTATTATACGTGTGATGGTCTAATGTTTTCGCATATTGACAATATTAAACATGTGGTGATTGGCAGTCTAAAAACATTTTATGTTTTGGTGTTTTTTTTCTTGAAACAATGGAACACAAGTTGATTTTGTATTTGTATGGCTTTTTTGTTTTTTTAGACTACTTGACATGTTACTGTACCTAATATAGGTTATGTATAATAAATTTCATTCAACACTTTCACAATGCACATGTGCATAGTTGTAACAGAGTAAACTCAGTACACCTGTGTACACAATGCACATGTAAATGTTCGTATCATCAATATGGGTATCAAATGTGTGATTAACTTTGCTTTCGCTGCAAGCTTTGAATTTGTCAATTATCATTTGTGCGTCTCTATCACTAATAAAATCTCGAATGTCCAGTACCTAGTCCCATTGGGAGTTTCATAGACGTTACTCGCAACCGACTCTGCACAATTACATTACAAAAGGTTGGTTAAAAAAAGGACAACAATGCTGAGGGTCTTCAAAGGCTCATTAACTAAAATTATGCTATTTACATGCAACGACAATTGTATTATACACATGTGTACTATCGTGTTGGCATGTATAGAAGAAGCAATACACATGTGTACCTCGGACCTAAATATTATACACAAACAAAAAATGGCTAAAAACTCAAGTTTTACAAACCTGGTTTTACAGTGGACTGCTATTTACAAAGAGCTGAACACTCTTGTATACATTAATTTAGCAAAAAGACAATTATAAAAGAAACATAATCAAATCACATTTAATTACCAAAATATAATACAATAATATCAAACTCTATGTTTATAGATTGATTGATATTTGAATGAGAAAATAACCTGAATGGGTGTCCAACCACAAGGATCAGGATAAAGATCTGACCCATTCCACCAATTACCCAAAAATCCTTGAATATCAGAGTATAAAGCATCTTGCTCTGTCTTCACCATTGGAGCTCCAACTGAATCTCCATTACTATCTCCACTAACATAAGTTCCAATAAAACAAACCATCATCAAACCCACAACAACAAAATACCCATCAATTCTACACCTCAAATCCATCACAATTCCTCTGTTTCACAGTTTCACTCACCACTAAAGATCTTGACAATTAGAAATCAATGCACAACAATTGTCATGAAAGTTGGGCTTTTATTGGTGGAAAGATAGTATAAAATCTATATAGGGAACCAAATTTGAAATGTGAATAGATATTTCACCAAATTGGGAATAAAAAGCTTGAAACTTGAAAGTAAGAAAAAACAGAGCACATGTGAAAGATTATGATGATGAGGCAATAATGAAGTGAAAACTGAGAAGATATGTTGACAATTAACAAAACCCAATTAGATTTCGACGAGAAAGACTCCAAAAACAACGGACAACATATACAAACCTGGATTTACAGTGGATTGCCGGGAATTTTTTTTTTCATAAACAAACCTGGGTTGCAATGCTAAAGCAGCAGCAGGAAATCAAAGTTTTCAACTCAATGTTTCCAAATTATTATTCATCGGGAATCAATGTAGACCGATTATTCTTCGCCGGAATCTTAGTCCAGCTCCGATTAATGTCCGGCGGAACAAAACTACAACACCCAATCAAATACCGGCAAAGATACAACGACATCGAGAAATAATCGATCTTCAGGCGAAATATGACGTGATGAGCGACCAAATATGAGCTTGAATTTTCTGGGTTTATGAACGTGATGAACGGCCAACGTGAAGATTGGATGAATCGCATGAAAATATGGATATTTGTTAGAGATTATCAATGATAATCTTAAAAAATAAAAAATATGTTAAAGATTTTGAAATAATATTCTTATTACGTAACTGATATAGGATTAAAAATAAAATGATTTAAATTCAATTTTTTATAAAATTACAATCCTACCCTTGTCAACTATATATGAAATGAAGGGTCCAGATAAGTTCACATAGTTCGCTTTTGGGATTTTGTTCACAACTGAACCTAATCCTATATATATATATATATATATATATATATATATAGGGTCGGGATTTAGAGAAAACGCTCAAAAGTGTGAGAACGGAGAGAACGCTTATGGATCGTCCGATCAAAACATTCTATGGACTAGATTGGCACGGTGGCATTTTAGTAAATAACACCAATTTTATTACGTGGACGCGCGTCATTAAGGGTAAAAAAGTAAAAAAACTATTCCTCACATAAAACGCCATTGAAAATAAAACGCCAAATAAATACAAAACGCTAATTTTATCACTGGGTGCTTTTTTCTGTGTTTTTATTTAAGTTCTCTGACTACAAAAACGCCATAAAAATATGAAACGCCATTATATATAACGCCAAATTTTACATCCGAATAAATGTTATTTACATTTTGTGTTATAAAAATAACATCCCGCCCAACCTACGCGCCAAAAAAAAATTCTAAAAATAGAAACACCTCACCACCTTACGTTTAAATCAACAAAAAAAAAACACACAGTGGTTGCTAAAAAAATTTACAACTCAATGTAAAACGCCAAAAAATACAACGATAGCAAACATCTTTTTCTTTGATCCTCAGTAAAGTTCTGCATGAAGCTTCATTTAATGATTTTTTACGCGAGTGAAGAAAAGATTTTGCTGCATGAGATGGACAAAATTGAAAAAAGAGGGTGATGTGCACAAAATGCAACATATAAATTACATCAATTGTGGCATAAAACTAACCCTTTTTAGTACTAATGTTGGAAAAAGTGTGTTTTTGTCTTCCTTTTGTATTTTCAGGATTAAATGAGCTCAAATTAACAAAAGAAGCAAAAAGGCAGCAAAATCTAACATAAATACAAGAAAAGGGACAAACGTGGCATGCCCGACCCCCCGACAACATCTTCCCAAGCATAAAAGACAAAGCTGTAGAAACTTCTATCACCCACCACTGGGGCGTGCCTAGCAGACACGGGGCTGTGGTCAACTCTAAGATTCGCAGAATCTGAGGAAATCTTGATAGTAGAGATATGCTTCTGCACACGGGGGCGTGGTCAACTGATGCAGACAAACTGCAATTAATGAAGAAAGAGAAGGAGGATGGACACCGGGCCGTGCCCAATGGACATGGGGCCGTGCCCGAGCTACTGTTCAGCCTATAAATAGGGGTGCTTGGCTCATTTGCAAACCATCCCTTGGCACACCACCTCTCTCACACTTCACCCACCACCCACCACCATCACAACACCATCATCCACCACCATCATCCATTGTCCATCATAGAGTGTGTGAGTCGTCTCGGGATCCAAGATTGATCGTAAGAGTTCTTGACAATCAAAGGCCATGTTTGCCTAAGTCTCTTACATCACTTGGTGAAGACAAGTGTCTAGTGTAATACTTTTTTTTTTAATCTTTTCGCACTTTTTACTTGGTTATGTATTAATGACTTTAATAACTAGTTTCTTATGTTGAAGGTGATTCTTCCTTATCGTTTGTCCGTGGTGTCTTGGCATTATTTTACTGTCTATATAAAATAAAAGATTTTCACCATTCATATCTCCACGGTCTATATGGAGGTATGTTGGCTACCTGGTCGGGGGTTAAGGGAACGGTTTGGTAAGAGTCTTGCCTTGTTCAGTGTATAGATCCTGCAAGGACCTGGGTCAAATTTAGTAGGACCTCCTTCAATACCCACCGGTATTGGATGGCGGGGGTCCAAACTCTTTGATCCCCTCATATGTAAGCTACTATTAATACTTTAACACGGCTATTTAAGACTGTATCCCTGCTGACTCAGACTACTTAGCCGAGGGTAACGTCACATTCAAAAGAGGGGCCTACCATAATATGCATTAATAACTTAATTAATTATCTTTCAATAATCCGACCCTTTAGGATTGTATCCTTGCTGACTCAAACTACTGGGTTGAGGCTAACGTCACTTTCAAAAGAGGGGCCTACTACAATAACTAAGATAATCTCTTAAAAAGTGCAAAAGTGCGGAAATAATCAAAGGTTACACTAAACATGAGTCGGAGCCAAGTGATTCATCTTGTCTATATGTTTTTATTTTTATTTTATTTTTCAGCATTTTAGTTAGTTTTTATTTTTCTAGTTTAAAACCTTTTTACTAAATTTTGATTTGATTAGACGTTGAGGATAAACCGGTACTAAAAGCTCTTGTATCCTTGGACGACCTCGGTATCTTGCCAACACTATACTACGCTCACTATGGGTGCACTTGCCCATATGTGTGTTTGGTGTTAGTAAAATATCATGTTTTATAAATTTAAAACTTGACCAACGTGTAAAAATGGCTTAAAATATACTTAAATATATATCACACCACACACGCATCAAGTTTTTTTGGCGCCGTTGCCGGGGACACAAGGATTTTAAGAAAGTTAGGAATCAACGGCCTAATCATTTTTTCTAATTTTCCTGTTTTTTTTAGGACTTTTCTTAATTTTCAGCTTCTGCAGAACTCAGCACGGGCCGTTCCCGCTGAACACGCCCCGTGCCCAATCATTGGAACTGGCAATCCTGTTTTAAGTCAGATAGTAAGCTGAACACGGGTCGTGCCCACTCAACACACCCCGTGCCCAAGTTTCAATTACTGAAAACAGAACCGTAAGATCCCGACGGTTGGTAATTTCTGACACAAACATGAGTGATACTGATATTTTTTACTTTCGGCACTCTTATGGTACGTGGTGTCAAATATGTGGTGGTTCCCATAAAGAATTAAAATGTTATTTTCTAAATTATAAGCCCCACTATATAGACCCATCGTTTTCCCGTAGCCTTAAGAAGGGCGAAAGTAAAAATAATCCATATCTCTCCCTCGAATGCTCTCAACCGGATCTTCTAGGAGAAATGCTTCTTGATGAACTATTTCAATTGGAAGATCTAATTCTTAATTGGTTAAAAGAACTTAGGTTGGATTTCAATAATTTATCTCAAGACGATAACCAAGAAGAATTGTTGGGATTGCATTCAAATGAAAACAACTTCGTTGTTCCCGATGTTACCTCTAACTCTAGCGAGGACTTGAGCGATAGTCGTCCCTGTGTCGATTGTGCCGTGAAGGACTCCCCATCGACTTCGTTCGATGCATACATAGACCTGAGCGATTCGGCATACACCTTCTTTAACGAGAGCCCGGGAAAAGGGTTGGACTTGTCCACCTACACATAGCATAGGAATCACCCTCACCGACAACCTCTTGCGTTCTCGTCTTAATCTAGAGCAATTAAGGTATCTTAGGCACTTTGGGGTTGTTCCATCCAGTAAGGAACCACCCGATATGGATAAATTCCTTAAAAATAGGAAAACTCCATAAGACAACTTCTAGACACGGGGCCGTGTCCAGGTCAACACGCCCCCGTGTCCACCAAAAGATTCCTTTATGATTTTTATCAGAATATGGACAAAATGTGTCAGGATTCTGTCTGCACACGGGGCCGTGTCCAGCCGACACGGGGTCTTGTGCAGCGTGCTGTCGTTTTCTATAAATGCAGCAAGATTCCTGCTCATTTGGACCACTCCACAGACAAAGATTTGCTGGGATCTTCATTCATACCATCCTAGGTATTGTCTGTTCATCTCTGACCACGGGTTTCATGCGAACAACATCATTACCATACAACTTTTTTATTGATTTTATTTGGCAAGTTGGAAAATAATAATCCCATCTTTCTGACATTGGCCGATAATAATCCCAAGTCAGTTATTAGCCAATAATAATCCGACCTCGTCCAATTTTTTTTTTGTAAAATAGTCCGTCGTTAAAATATCTTAACGGATTTAAGTGTTTTTTCCGAATTACAAACCGATGTTTTAGAGCTTTTGATCAGAATGAGGATACTAGTTGATTGATGTAAAACTTACCTCAAAATATTGCCCCCAACCCACGAAAATGGTGCTTCAATTCGGGTGTTTAACTTCCAATTAACAAAATTCAAGCCATTTCGAACACAATTTCGAGGTAAGTTTTACATCAATCGACTCGTATCCTCGTTCGGATCAAAAGCCCTAAAACATCGGTTTGTAATTCGGAAAAACACTTAACTCCGTTAAGCTTATTTTAACGACAGACTATTTTACAAAAAAAATGGACGAGGTCGGATTTTTATTGGCTAATAACTGACTTGGGATTATTATCGGCAAATTTCAGAAAGATGAGATTATTTTTTCCCAATTTGCCATTTTATTTTGGTTATTTTTAGTGTTTTTTTATATTTTCTTTTTATTCTTGTTAGCGGTTCCGTGTGCAACGCGTTTATAGTGATTTTAAAACACATGTAAACACACAGTAAATAACAAAAGAAAAGGTGATAAACTTAGTTATATAAAAATAGAGTTAAATGCCATTTTAGTTCCTGTGGTTTAGGTCATTTTGCCAGTTTAGTCTAGAGGTTTCATTTTTCGCCTGTTGGTCCAAAAAGGTTTCACCGTTGCCATTTTAGTCCACTCGGTTAACTTCATTCACTTTTTCTGTTAACGAGAACGACAGTTCGGTCAATTTATATGTAATTTTGTTAACTAGAAGGGCAATTCGGCTATATAAAATGACCGAATTGCCCTTCTCGTTAACAGAAAAATGGATGAAGTTAACCCATTGGACTAAAATGGCAACGGTGAAACCTTTTTGGATCCACAAGAGAATAATGAAACACTTGGACTAAACTGGCAAAATAATCCAAATCATAGGGATTAAATTGACAAAATGACCCAAACCACATGGACTAAAATGACATTTAACTCATAAAAATAAGAGTTAAATGCTTGGTTGGTCCCTGTGGTTTGCAAAAATTTCATACTTTATCCTAGTGGTTTACTAATTGCACGCGTGATCCCAAAAGTTGTCAAAAATGAACTCGGTTGGTCCCCTGACCTAACCTCTGTTAAATTTCTTAGTTAACTATGTGAGAAATGACTATATTACCCTTGAACAATTAAAAGAAATAAAAAAATATATATATAAGGAAGAACTATTCATCTTCTTCAACCTCCTCCACCTCCACAACCTGCTCCGAAACTGACCACCACCTCAGCTGCCGCTGCTGCTAATCCGAGTCGCACCACCACCGCCTTGTCTGTCATCACCATCCTTGACATAATCACATCGTCGTCGTCATCATCATCATCATCATCGACACATCGTCATCATTACTAAAAGAAAAGAAACAACTGAGACGGAGAGGAACCTGGTTTCACGACTTCCGTCTTCATCACCATCGTCGACCACCGTCGCCAATCTCTGCCGCTCTCTCTCTCTTCCCGATTTCTCTCTTCCCTTCGTCACTTTCTCTCTCTTTCGAGACCAGATTGGTGCGAGGTGGAAGAAGGTGGGGTGGGTGTGGTTGTCGGTTAACCGCCGGCATCGACGCCGGTGTCCGACACGTCTGTCGGAAAGAATTCAGAGGGAGAGAGAACGAGAGTGGGCAGGGGTTTGGGTGTGTATGTGTTTTGAGAAGGAGGGAGGTGCTCTCATTTTGTGTGGGTTTGCAGTGGAAATCGAAAGGTGGAGGAGGTGGTGGTGTTAGAGTGTATATATATATATATATATATATATATATATATATTTTCTTTTAATTGTTCAATTTAAAAGAGGTTAGGTCAGGGGACCAACCGAGTTCATTTATAACAACTTTTAAGACCACGAGTGTAATTAATAAACCACTAGGATAAGTACGAAATTTTTGCAAACCACATGGACCAACCAGGTATTTAACTCATAAAAATAAGTAAAAAAAGGAATATTCGTTAAAACACAGATCGTATTCGTTGTTAAATCAAAGAAAGAAAGAAAGAAAGAAAGGGGGGAGTTAGGGTTTCATCAGCAGCAGCAGCGAACATCCAGAGATCAAATGGGGTACACGAAGGGTCTGTTTTCTGTAATTATGAGAGACGGTGAGCCGCTGGTGAAGAAACTGGCCGCTGTCTCTGTCTTCGGTGTGCTTCCTGGAGCCATGCTCGCCTCCCTCATCTATTCTCCTCCAGATTTCATCTACAACAATAAACATTCTTCTTCATCTTCTCACTAGACAGATCTACACAGGTATCTTACTATTCTTACCTATTTTCACTTTCCCATGCTTTCATTTCATTTCATTTTAATTATTAACCAATAATCAGAAAACAGAGAGTTTATGATTTATGATTCGGAGATTGTGTTGATTTGAGTGATGACCTTACTTGTTTGTTGTTAAGTCACTGCATGGTATTTTTTTGAGGATTTTTTATGGCTTGAATTGCAAAAGCAGATGGATATTAAGGTTTTAGGGTTTGTTTGTTTGTTTTTAACCGAGTATTGTGGATCACATATAGGGCTGTAAACGAACCGAACGAACACGAATAAGGCTGCCGTTCGTGTTTGTTCTTTAAGGAATAAATGCGTTCATGAACAACAAATGGAACAAGACTATGTTTTCATGATTATTGCTACTATATTCTTGTATATAAATCACTAGCATGCTTAGTTTAATGTCTTTTATATGTACATCAGTATATGCTATATAAATTATTGGAGTTAATCATCTAAATAATCATTGTTCAATTCATGGTCTGATAATTAGCTCATAAGATTCATGTTTGATTACATACTATTGCAATCTGGTTATAGTAATTAGGGTATTATAGCAAACTAGTTTTTGAGTCTTGTTACCCATCTATAGAATTTTGATTATATGTGGTATTATGTAGGTTTACAAGGTGTTTAAGATTAACTAGACAAAGAAAAGAGATAAGGAACAGAGCGAATGGGTTGGTTTTGCAGGTTGGGTAATGAGTTAGAACACGTGAAGTAAAAATCATATTATTATAGTTACAACCCAAATTCTATAATGAAGAGATCTAGGAGATTATAAGCACTAGAGAACTTTCGGTGTTTTTGATCTGTTTGGGACAATCAAGACCCTAAAAGAGGTGTAAATTAAAAATTCTACTCGTTTACCCCACTGGAGATTAAAAAACCAACCTAAACCAACCCAATTTTGAGTAAACGGATGAATTAGCCGCCTATCAAGCATGCCAGTCAGAGCGCACGATGCACACGACTAGGCTTTTAGGCCGCACCTCATGTAGAATGCAAAAGGAGGGCCTTTCTGTAGGCTCCGTCACTCTGTGAAGGCATTGATGTTGCTAATATTTGTGAATTTTTGGTGTCAATGTCAATTGAATAATTTTAATTGTTAATTATATTTGGTTTTTATATAATATTATATTTATGAAGTGGTATTAGTTTTTTTTATTTTTATGCTTATTATATATCTTTTTTTTCTTACTATTGTGCAGTTGTCTCGTGCATGTTTTCTGTGTCTTGTGCTTAGTCTGCAGACTTTGCTCTCTGAGCGCCTTGTGACTTTTAAGTCTTTAACTACTATGATATTAACGTCTGAATAAACCTTATATAATTTGTTCTTCATCTTATATGTGACATGTAAAATTTTGTGTACTTTTACAATTCACTTCCCTCAGGTGGCATCTAGTCTCACACACATATTGCCTATGGCCATGGTTAATGACTTGTCTCTTTATTCCCTTTTATAGAATCCATTATCTTTTGAGAATTACAAACAACACAAAAGTTATCAAAATGTTGATTGACACTGTTTGGCTAATAACTGTATTTTTTTTGCAGCCTGCTTGGCAACTGTAGAAACGTGTTGTGTGGAGAAGGATGAATCACAATAATTCTACTGGCTGGTGTGTTAGCCGTTATAGCCATTTGTTTCTGTTTTAGCATATGTATTGAACAAAGCCAGATTCCTAAGTTTTTTTATCATCGTCTGTTGTCCTTTTGTTTCTTAATTTTGTGTGACTACTGTAGAGGGGTTTAAAATGGGTGGTCTGGATGATCATTCAAAATGGATTGACTCATATTACGGTCTGGGTCGGGATGGTTGTTCACTAACACCCTAAACTATGGTCTGAGGTGGTGGAGGTTCATTTTGGATAGCTCCATTATGATGTCTCACATAATATGGCAGTGTTGTAGACTGGCAATCTTGACCCATGTGTTTTTAGGTGGCCTGATTTGGACATCATATATAAAGTAAAGATATGGGCTGTTTTGGTTAAGTAGTATTTTTATGGGGTTAGGATGGGTAAACTTATAAGTGGAAAAAAATACAGATGGGTCTGGATGGGCCAACAGTTCATCTGGCAATCTTACTTCTCTCTCATTGTTTGGTGAATCCTTGAGCATCTCTGGTATATTAGATGTGAGACAAGATTTTCAAATTTGAATTATCATATGAAATTATGATTTGGTTCTTGAATTTTCATGGCTAAATTACAAATTTTTTGTTGCAAATTCCCCTTATTTCCATCTGAATTCATTACGACAAAACACGCATCATAATATATTTTTAAATTTCTTGAGTTACTTTCTCTTCAAATTTTACTTTTTAAGTTATATTTTGGGCTTTGTGGGGGTTATTTGGATTTAACTTGTATGAATTATAGCAAATCCGATACCCACTTGTGTTTACCTCATCAAACTGAATCTAGCGTTTTGTTGAAAGTGCAATTGTGAAAGTAGTGTTGTAAAATCAATCAGCTGAAAAATGTGAGGAAGAGGAGTTGAAACTGAATGAAATGTGTGGTTGTGTAACATTCACATAAGGTAGTAAAGGAGACAAATCTAGTTTGATGGTACGATGACTCAAGGGAACAACAACATTGTTGCTATAGATCTATGTTCAGTTATCGACTGTTTAGGAAACAAGATTATTGAAAACTTGACCACCTTGTGAAACATTTCAGCAAATTAACATCCATTCTTCTTCATTGGAACCCAAAACTTATGTGTGGATTCCTGTAATTTTGATTGTTTGTTTCTTAGCGATTGTGTTATAATAATCTTGTTGTACTTATATGATTGTTAATTGATGTTTGCACTTTGCAGCAAGTCACAGAATGATTTAAGCCTTTTGGTTTCTTGAATTGGACATATGTTTCTTAGTAGATTTTGTTAAGTCTCTAGCTTTTTGGTTTCTTGAATGCCCAATTCTACATAAGATTTGGAGTTGTCTTTTACGGTTTTTTGCAATAGAGGAGGAGCAATAATCTTGAATTTTAGTTTACTTACATCACAAGTAACCAGCTTGTTAATTTAAGGTAAGTTCACAAGATTTTGACATGGTTGCAGTTGCTAGATGCTAACTGTGCCACACACCTATTGTTTTGACATGCTAGGCAAAACCTTAAAACATCTTAGAGCATTCACATCCCTTACCCTAAATTATGCGAGAAAGGTTTTATTTTATGAAAAGTGGTTGTAGGTGGTTGTGAGTAGATATTAGAGAAGAGAGAAAATGTGACTGTTTATCTATAAATTTGAGGGGTCATTGTTCACCCTTTATAATTTTTTAATTAATATATTTTAAAGTGGTTGTGAGTGGAAGAAGGAGAAAATGTAATGACAAATGTATTAAAAACTATTATTTAATTGAAAAGAAAAGAAAGTATAGTGATTTTAGTGTAATATAGGGTAAAAAATGAGGGGTTGAATGTGAATGCTCTTAGTCGGGATGAGTGATGTCTTGAGTTCAAGTCCTACAGACTATAGAGATTAAAATAAATTCGCCGTTAAAAAATATCCTTATTTAAGCTAAGTAAATCATTTCCTCGGATCAAATTAGCAAATCCATTTCAGTCAAGACTCGTTTTCACTCGAACAAAATAACCTTTTATCTTTAAAACGGCTTGTCCACCTGCCTATCTGTTTTGCCAAGTACAACACATCTTGTATATATGTAAGTCTTAATCAAAAGATTGTAGTTGCATATAAGGTTTATAACGAAGGTAAAAGATCATATACAAATAAAGTTAACGTACAAAACGTATGAACTGAAGGAAAAGACAAAAGCACGCGGCGACATTTTCGTAATTATCAGCAACTATCAAAATTACTCTACAAATGATCTTGTAGAGTAATTTTGATCTTTTGTAGAGTAATTTTGTAAAATGTTCTTGTAGAGTAATTTTGTTCTTGTAGGGTAATTATCAAAATTACTCCACAAGTGTATCAAAATTATTCTGCATCAAAATTACTTTACAAGTGAATCAAAATTACTCTGAAAGTTTATCAAACAACATACAATTCAAAATTACTCTACAAATGATCCTGTAGAATAATTTTGATCTTGTAGAGTAATTTTGTAAACTGATCATGTAGAATAATTTTGATCTTGTAGAGTAATTTTGTAAACTGATCCTGTAGAGTCATTTTGATATTGTAGAGTAATTTTGTTAGCATTTTGTTATGGGGTTTAGCTTTATGGTTTAGTTTTTAGTTTGAGTGGGGGTGGGGGGAGGGGTTAGGTTTTTTGCTAAGGTATAGTTTTTTTATCAAAATTACTCTACGTGAACATTTTACAAAATTACTCTACAAAAGATCAAAATTACTCTACAGTATCATTTGTAGAGTAATTTTGGTAATTACCCTACAAGCAGATAATTACAAAAATGCCACCGCGGGCTTTTGTCTTTTTCATGCAATTCGTACCTTTAGTACGTTAGCTTTATTTGTACAGTAACTTTTCCCTTATAACGAAACGGGCATAAGTTTGATACGCATATATTTTGCATGGTAGCGAAGACCCTACATTCGTGGTTTGCGGAAAATGTTTGCTAGTTCATTGCGTAGATGTTTTAAAAAGTCCTTTTGACAGCATTCTTGCTTAATATATTTTTTTCCCAAAACATATTTAAAGACGAACATGAACATGTGCAAAGTAACATACCCATATTATTATTGAACGAGTAAAGTACAGTTTCAGTCTGAGGTTTACATCCGCTCACAGGTTCAATCTCTATTTTAAAAAAATCAACACTTCAGTCCCTAAGGTATTCAATTGCTCACAATTAATGGCCTGACACTAACTGACTGTTTATATTTTTGTGAAAGACTAAAATATTTCCCTCCATTTAAATAGCCAAAAAAAAAAAAAAAAACCCAACATAATCATAATAAACATGTAGGAAGCCAACATGGCAGTCAAATTTCAAATTCTACAGACGTCTCATGTGAATTTGGCTTCACCTTCGTTGACTACAAAGTCACGTTAAACCAACAATACCAAAAGAACCAACAAAAACGTGATAAAACTATAAGAATTTAACAGCTCAATGAAACCACGTTAAACGCTTATAGTAGGTCTCAACATAATCTATATTAGATTATAATACATGAGGGAGAGACATTTTAAGATACTCAAAAAATAAGAATTTTTCCTCCTCTTTATTTATAGAAAGACCCCCCTAAAATGAGGGTAGTTTGGTCTTTTAAACATTATTTATTTTTTAGCCCCTAAAATTATTACACTTAAATCCCTAAGGTTTTAACAAAATTATAGATAATTAGTTACAATTCACCCATCCATAACAAACTTATAATTTTTTATATATTCTTGACATATCTTATAAACTATACTGTTTAAAAAAAATCCAAAGATAGCATGACGACCTACACATTTTTGTCGACGTTTCGGTAACTGTCTTGTTCAATATCGACGCACAGATTAAAAGGTATAAGTCGATAATGCGTTAATGTACATGTAATTAATACTTGTGATCTAATGTGCCTAATCTACAAAGATGGACTCCAAAGATGGGCTCCATCAATGCAAACAAAAACAAAAGAAATTAAAAGTACCGTAACATAAAATGAAGATATTATGTGTCACATTTTATTTTATTAAAACTGCCTAATATCTATACTTAAATATATCTTCTAAAAAAACTTAAAACTAACCATAACAAACTTTCTAAATAAAGGGGTGACAAATCTAAAATTAAACCCTAATGCACTTCTATAGTTACTACTATAAATATAGCAGGACACTTCTATATTTATTGCTAAACAAAGTTAAAAAAATGGATCCAGTTCTGAATTCAATTGTTTCGAAAGGCCAGTTTTGTTATATCGCAGCAGTGAATACCTTTTTTTTCTTTTTTTTTACTTTTATGTGAATGTTAACTTTTTGATTTTTCAGATTCAGTTGCATGATGAACATGCCAATTTAAACAACACATTTGTCGAACAAGCTTCTAAGGTATTGATTTTGCTGGTTTTTAAGTATTATTTTTGCGTATATCTTTCATATTAACATGTTCGTTATGTTATTATATGTGTATTTTATTGCAGAATGATGGTGATAAAAGTATTGATATTATCTCTTATGGTGCAATTTTTAGTTCATACAAGTCTAATCTTCAATGTGAATTTAGTGAAGATGTAATTTTAAGGTTTATTTAATCTTTTTTTAACTTTTGTATTCAATTTTTGTCATTTATAGGGATCGGAAGTTTGAGACTCAAAGGAAGAGATTCAAGAGACTATCTTAATGGAAATGGAGTGATGTTATTAATTTAGACGATTATGAGGACAATGACAAAGAAGGGGAATTAGAAGATACTGTCGATTCAAGCACAAACCAGAAAACCCGATTAAAAATACGTCGAGTGTCAATTCAGAAGCGGAACGGATTCCATGTAGTCTAATATGAAATCTATCAAGTGTTTTTATATATATTTTTTTCATTTTCAGTTGTTATGTTTGACCTAGACGTATGAATAAAGTTTATTTTATATTTGAACTTTATCTTTGTGTTAATATAATGAAGTTATTAACCATATTAATAAAGTTCAAAATAAAGTTAGTATCCTAAATTTACAATTCAACTGAACGTATATAAGTTAATATCCTAAAGTTGCAATAAATAGATATTGCAGTTAGATATAGTCAAGCTGAAATTATAAAATTTTGCAGTTATTCTTGGATATTAATCTAATAATCTATATTTCTTAATTAAAAAGTAATAAAGTAATAAACTTTAAAGCTAAACTAAAAAACTGAACTTACTATGATATAAAGTTAATAAAAAACAATTATTTTATAAACATTTTTATAACAAGTAATATAAATAAAATACTCCAGAAATTTATAATCTTTACTAGATAAATTCTAAATTGGGTTGCAAATTTTTAGGAATTATAGGTTCAACTATATTGTTATAGATATAATATTAGTCAGTTCTAAAAGAATTATTTACAAACTTGACTAGATACATAGTAGTAGATTGTGTTGCATATTTTTTTGGGGATTATAAGTTAAAAGTAGACTCATATAGATAAGATTAGTTAGGAACGAAAAATTTGAACTTAGTATGATATAAAGTTAATAAAGATATAAACTCATATCATCCTATTTTTTTTTATAAAAACAGTTATTGAAATTTTATAAAAATATAAATTTTTTACATTTAAAAAAACGAAATTTAACAATTTAAGTTAAAGCTCTAAAACGTACTTACGTGTCAAATACTATTTTTTGTTTTTATTAAAACGAAAATTTTAAACTTAAAGTTTATTGGATGGGTACTATGTAGATATTTAGAAAAAGTTATGAACTTTAAAGAATAAAATTATACTTTATAATTTAACCAATAAAATAAACAAACTTTACAATTATAACAACTTATCTTTTATTTTTTGTCTTTTGATTATTAATTTTTATAAAAAAAAACTATATTTTTTTTTCTTTTGATTATTAATTTTTATAAAAAACAAAACTTTTACATATGTGTAAACTTATGACATATATCCACCACAATAATGCTATCATAAATATTATATGAATAAGAAAACTATCAGAAACGAGTGTCGCAATACAAAGTGTCGCCCCCGCCGCATCGCGCGAGCACCCTGCTAGTATTAAAGACCCAAATGACACCATACTAATTTGAAACGTCACAATATTAATATAATGTTAATTAGCAAGATGTTCTGCAATTGTGCAACCAAAGCTTATTCTCGCCCACCAAATAATCAACAACTCAAAATATTCAATAACCATGGTCTCAGCATAGGCTCATAGACCAAAACGAAGAGTGTAAACAGCCTCGTACAACTAAACAATCATCCACACACATTAAATACCGATCAATACACAAACATTCCACAACAATCGTGCAAGCATAATAAAATATATCCAAAATTAAAGTGTAAATAATCTGTGATAACTTAAACTGTCATCCTCACCGGTCGAACACCATTAAATACACAAGCATTCAACAACAACCGTCTCAGCATCACATCATAGACCGAGAATCAAAAAGTAACAATCTTTGATAACTAAAAAAGTAATCGTCATAGACCAGATCACACTGAATACACCAAAATCAAACAATATTCAAAGTCATGCAATCAATCGAAAAGTATGTAAATGCATGACCAAAAAAATAAAACAATAACATCACTTGATTGTTCGTCAAAAGTAATTAACAACCCAGTAGAAGTAATCAAAGCCCAAAAAATAACCATAAGATACACATTGTTTACAAAAAACAAGCCGAAAGTATTCGGTAGAAACAAAACGCCTAAACAAAAAGTATCAGGTAACCATAAAAGCAAACGACAAGAGTAACAAAGAACAATAATCGAAGACAAAATTCCTACGGTTAATAGCAAGAAAACCAACGTACAACAAGAAAGCCAAAAAATACCTGAAATATCCTCAGACTCACTGGCTAATAGCATGAGAAGGCATAAGTAAGAAGACGAAGAGAGAGTAGGCCACAATTGTTTGGTAAGGGGCTCACCCTTTTAAAGCCTCCGCCAACCTAAAAAGTACAAACAATAAAACCAAAGGAACAACCCACTCAAAGCAAGTAAAACCAACAAAGCAAAAGGTACAACTAACAATGTATAGAAATCTTGTAAATTAACATTATATAAATATAATACATTTTATTTAACTAGTTTTATCATGATTTCATATATTATAATAATGATTATGTATATCCAGTATAATAATTTAAACAAAAAGATTGTTTATGTCACACCCCAACCGATGGCGGAAACATCGGAGTGAGACGAAAACATGATTGCTCGAGACATCATAACTTGTTAATCGTGACAATAATTAAGTAATTCGAATTTCATTCAAACGAAAATGGAAAGTACATTGTCTTAGAAAGGAGAGTACAACGCATTGCAAATAACATAACGATACAAAGAAAAACATCAATTAAAGTTTAGGTGAGTTTTTAGTCCACCCTAAATACCATTCTTCAATTGTCATCGACTAGTTTCCCGCAACATGTATTAAAATAAAATCAACAAAAGTTAGCGAATATACAAGTTTGAATACATAGCATAATCGTATCTAAAAGTTGTCTCATATCCAACGTGGTAATTTGCATACATTGTTTATTAACATACTAGCATGTGGTAACTATAAGTCAAACCAAAGTATACCGCAACCGTGCATATCCTTGTCGCTGAAAAGACAAGGTCGTAAATAGTTTACTTAACAATACCACAAGAATACGGGCGGTGCGTTAATCCTATAGTGCTATAATTATTAAGGTCGGCTTGCAAAGTAAATGAGCATATAGAACACAAGAATATACATAACATGTAACAACAAGAATATAACAAGTATCATGTTTTAACAGATAAAGTGTGTATATAAACAAGTTTAATCGTGAGTATGTGATTTGTATTATAGTGTCCATGTTGCACCCAAAGTGTATAAAACGGTAAATGGGATCGAGTATACTCACGGGTTGCGTAGAAAGTCCATGTACGTGAGTTCGACAAGTCTTGAGTTTAGAACACCAAAGTTACCCTAAGATGGGAAACGAAGGTTTGTGAGTTGCGGATTCGATTGTTTTATTGGATTTATATTTTAGGGAATAATTTATAAGTTATAGTAACATGTAAAGAAAAAGGTACCATGTGAATGGTCATGCAAGGAGGTAGGATGATTTACATCCATTAAACCTCATTATATGATTCACCAAAACACAAAATCATCAACTTTGTTGATGATTTCAGTTGGTCATGAATGTGAAGATAAGAACATAAAACTACTTGATCTAAAAACAACCAAGTGAGCTAGCTAGATGCGTGCATCCCAAACATGGATAGTGTTTGGGGACGTGATGTAGCCTTGTCCCTTTGTTTGGGAATTATTTTGAGATTTAGTGATATGAAGATAAGCTAACAAATCATCAAGTGAGTTAGTGGAACATAGTTGGAAAGCCAAGGCTTCCATAGTTCACACTTTTACCAAAACACAAGTCCCACCATATTGAAGATGATAAACTTGGATGGTCTCAACACTTGTAGGTTACTTGGAACCTTGTTAAAACAAAAAGTTTAGGAGGTTCTTGGACCTCTAAACTTGTGGGAATCAACCATACTCAAGCCCCATAACTATAGGTTTGGTTAGGAACATGGTTGGCACAAGATTCTTAAAAAAGAACGAGTTTATGAAAAGTTTGTAAAAGGTATCTCAAAAACAAAAAGTTTGGACCTAAAAATGGTGTTTTTCCACCTTAGTTTACCATAGTAAACTTGTGGAAACATTCCTAGAGGTATTCCAAGCTTTCAAGAAGAAGAAAAGTGAAGAAAACATGAAGGAAAGTGAGATGAGAGCTCACTTTTGAACTTAAGAGAATTCTGCCCAAACTTGCTATTCCAACCGATTAGAGAATGTTTGAGGGTTTGGAAAAGTGAAATGGAGGTGTAGGAGGTTTGGTTATATAATAGTGAAGTAGGGTTTGTGTTTTAATGAAGAATGAAGGTGATTGGTGAAGAAAGGAGGTGGGAAAGGTTAAATCCGGATTGGGTAAATAAACTTTCTGCAGATCGAGCCCCTTTGTGTTACTCGGGCTTCATGCCCCTTGCCTGTTGTGTTGTTTTAGGGGTCAAAGTTTGTTTTTTTTTTCCATTTTGGCCCTTGAACTTACATATGTTCGTTATTTCATGTTAAAAGTTGCGTTTTGACTTGTTTTCGATTATGGAACGTGTTTGTAGATGTGATAAGTATCGTGCACGTGTAAATGATAATTCAAGCGTATAATAAGTCTTGGTTTGCATGTAAATGTGTATCAAAGATTGATTGCGTATAACACAAGTATAACATGTATATGTGTAATAGTGAGTTTCCATTATGATCGAAGAAGTCCCGGGTTACAAGTTTGGAACTGAAATACGAATACGATACGAATACAAGTTTCTAAAAATAGAAACGTGAATACAACTTTTTAAATAAGGAAAATATCGAAATGCGAAGCGTTACAATTTAGGCTCGAGCTCGTTTATGTGACAAATGTAAAAAATTCAGGTATCCGTATAATTAATTAACCATGATTAGTGCTTAATGACTGTGCTGAATTACAATTAACTGCTTTCTGACTACTGCTATATACATACATGTGCCATCACATATTGCTTGATGTCATATCATTATTGCATGATAACTTATTGACTCAAATGATGCACGAAACATAGTTAGCACAGTTATCTGATAAATCAGGAAAGTGCTGACAGAACTCAGCACATAGACAGACAGTTAGGGCTGTAAACGAACCGAACGTTCAGCGAACAGTTCGTGAACCGTTCGGCGGGAAGTTCGTTTATGTTCGTTCGTTTAATAAACGAACGGACATGAACAAGAAATTCCATTCGATTAGTTACATGAACGAACATGAACAAAGGTCTCGTTCGTTCAATTGTGTTCGTGAACGTTCGGTAAGGTGTTCGTGAACATTCGTTCGTTTATGTTCGTATGTTCGTGTTTTAATTAAAGATTTTTATACTTTCATATATTTTATCTATATTTTTTATACTATTAAACTTTTATTTATATCATTACCCTAACAATTAAACTACGAAACCCTCTTTCACCTTGTTTTTGCACCATTTCTCTTTCTTTTCTCATTATTTACATCGACGAATATGATCTACCTCCGTTCCACAATAAGGGATTCAAGTTGTAGTGCTACTCTCTGGGCCATCCACCTTTATCCTTCATCTCGTTCGCCAAATTTATTTGTGTTCGCTTGCGTTCGTGAACCGTTCGTGAACACGCTCATTTCCTTAATGAACGAACACGAACATAAAATCTCGTTCGGTAAGTGTTCATGAACCGTTCGTGAACACATTTATTTCCTTAACGAACGAACACGAACAAGGCCTCGTTCGTGTTCGTTCGGTTCGTTTACAGCCCTACAGACAGTGTATTGAGACACAGAATGAGCCAGAAACTAAGTCTTACACTAGTATAGTGTGTAGAAAAGTGAGGATCACAAAACTGCCTATATAAGTGATAGTTTAAGTGCCGGAAAGTGCCTAAAACTCACTCAAAGTGCTGAATTTGAGTGAGCATTTTAACAATCTAATTTTATGCAGAAACATGGTTAAATGGTCCTGAATGCTTTCCTAAGTGTCGGGAATCAAAAGTGTCACAAAAAGGTACATAAAGCACACTAAACTGCAAAGTTTAGCACTTTAACGAACCAGTAACCAACCGAACAACCGGACACTACCCGAAACATCAAATTTACACTAGAAGCACTGTTTTAACATTACCAAGCCAGTTATGGTCCCCGAACATCATAACACCCTATAAAATATCAAGTAACTAAGTAACTAACTATATACTTGAATTTTTACCCTAAACTAACTATATGATTAAACCTACTCTACATACCCCCCCCCCCCCCACGTAGTAATCGGCCATACCTTTCCCATACCTCAAGATTTTATTTCAATTTAGTAATGGATATTGTTCCCCCTTTAATGACATAAAAACCAAGGGTTAGATAGTTGAAATGGATTATAAAAGACTATGCAAGACCATGAGATCATTTCTACACATACTTAAACACACACAACTCTCTCCTCTCCTCTCCTCTTCTTGCTCTTGGCCAAACCAAGAACCACCATCACCACCACCATTTTTCAATCAAGTTACAACCATTCCAAGTATATACAAAGGTGTTAGAGATCATACAAAGAAGCTAGGAGCTTTCGGAAGTTCAAGTCTCTTATTTGCTTTTATCCATCTTATTTCTTCACTTGATCATCCCTAGCCTTGTGCTAGTGGTAAGAGTCTTGATCTTGCTAGTTTACTTCTATTTTAAGTGGTTAAAAGAAGAATCATACTTATAATCTTGAAGAACACTAAAGATCATAAGAAGTAAACATGAACATAAGCATGTTTAATGATGAAACTAACTTGTTTATGTGATGATTTGCTTGTTGAATGTTGTTTGTTCATGTATATGATATAGATCATCATGTGATCTTGCTAGGTCATGATTAAAAACATAATCTAGCAAGATGAGAAAGTTGAAATATTGTAGGATGATGGATCATCCACACAAAGATCATGAACTTGAGAGAACATAATGTTTTCTTGAAAAATAGTGATCAAAGTAAGTTGTTAGTCACATAGATCTAAAGATTTATGGATGAGTTTTCAAAGAAACCAAGTTAAAAATATAAGTTTTACTAAATCTTGGTTCTTACATAAACAAACATTATTTTCGGTGGTTAAACAAGTGTAGAAACACTTGTGTAACAAAAAGATTTCATAAAGAAGTATTTTTAGAAATGTTGATCACAAGTTGTAAACATCCATATTCTTTAAAAATGAAGTTTTTAAAGAACTAATCACACTTTAGAAGGTAACAAGGCTTACTAAGAACACTAGTAAGTTCCTACAAATTTTTACAAATATTCAAGTTCATGAAGTAGTAGAATATGTATGATTTTGGCAAAATTGGTAAGTAAAGGTTGTTTATTGTTGATTGTGGATTGATTGTGATGATTTTTACAAAAGAAAATGACATGCTTGAAAGCATGGAAACCTCCATTTTTATGGGAAACTATGGCGAAATTTTCTAAAAATCCAAACACTTAGAAAAATATTTAAAAACACGCACTTACAAGTGTATTTTCAAACCATAAATTGTTACAAGAACTTTGCCATAGATTTTGTTACAAAAATATAAATATTGGAGGTTGGTTTTTATAAATAAAAGTGACTAAATATGTATTTAGGAAATATATATTTAGAAGAAACCATGTGTGTGATTATTTGTATATTTTGTGTATTAGTTATATTATTTTAGGACAAGAAATAATATAACACATCAAAATACCAAGGATTACTATCCAAAAATATTACCAAAATTCCAAGGAATAAATATACAAGTTATACACAAAATATTGGTGAAACCGAACTATGGAATAAGACTTACAAAAATATTCCGGAAAATTATTCACAAAGTATATTTTGGTAAATAATATTTTGGACACCAAGGAAATAAAAATATGATTTTTACAATTACCACAATAATATATCATATTTTTATAAGGAAAAATATATTATTTTTGGCATGTATGAATATATATTTTCTTGAAATTTTAGAAAATATATTATTTTTAAGAAATATATATTTTCTTACACAAACCCGAAATACAATATTTTTGAGGTGAAAGATATATTTGCTCAAGTAAATATGAAGTATATCATTTTTGGAGAAAAATGAGTTTATATATATATATATATATATATATATATTGTCCAAGTTAGACATGAAAATATATTTATTTTGAAACTTATGAGAAAATACAAATATTTTTGCCAAAAGAAAAATTATAAATAATTTTTCTAAATAATATTCATTACAATATATATACTTTGGAAATATATATTGATGGACTATTAGTAAAGATAATATTCCGGAAAGATTAATACGAAATTAAGTATAAGAACACTTAATGAATACAATAAAAATACGTATTCTCATACGTATAAATGCACACCGGAATACGACCCTAATACATGGCAAAATATACAAGTATAAGAATACGAATACAAATATCCCCATCCTTGGGAAGGATATACGAGTATAAATACTTGAGAAGTATTAAGTTAAAATAATTGATTTAACAATTATTCCAAAATATAATAGTTATAATTTAAGTTAAAATATTACTTATTTTAACAAATAATTATATAACTTGGAATAATATCGAAGATACAAAGAACGTAACTCAAAGACACTAACAAATACTAAATCAAGGCACGGCCCGTTCGTCTAATAGACATTAGTACGTTGTAGGTAGTCGTGTTTACCGAAGGAGCTTGAGTTACATTGGTTGAAGACGAAGACTGTGATTTCATGTCCCCCTTTTCTTTAAACTATTTTGTTTTATAACTTCGGGGGTGAAGTACATGTTACAAAATGATTACAAATAATTTCAATTGGTATGGTTAGCTTTGGAAAGTACAGTAGATCATGTGAATGGGTAGGCGCACTCTTAAGACCATTAATCCTCGTGTTAGGACCGAGGGGTATGAGTGATAGATCTATTTGGGTGTAGCGAGCCCACACCCGTGTAGACCAGGGTGGCCCATGAGGTGACTATGCCTTATAGCCGGAGGCCCGGTACAAATTTGCTAGGTTTAAGCCTTCCTATGCCATGCACGCATATTAATGGCCTTGCAAACCATTAATCGATCTGTTTCCTTGTTTTTGCTTTCATACCGGGATTTACAAAACTTACATACATACAATGATATCAAAGGTTTATTCATACACACAAACAAACACATGAACTCGCTCAACTTTTGTTGATGTTTTCAAAATACATGTATTTCAGGAAATTAATAGTGGATCTGGTGGGCGTTGGATGTTTTAAGCTGCGTTAAGAATAAATGATGTCATCCGTTGTTTTAGGGTTTGGTCAACATGTCTTATTCCTGGATGAGACACGTCACCCAAATCTTGGTTTTTATTTAGTATCTTTTGTCGAGTCTTTGTGAACTCTTAAACAAGTTGCTTGGGTTGTACTCGAGTTTGAAATTTTATGTCTTAAAACAATGTTGTTGCTTTGTTTCTAAACTTAATTTAATGGATGACCAACTATGGTTTTTATCATATAGTTGTTGTTATGATTGAATGCAATGGTATTAAGAAAGTCACACCATAATCACGCTTCCGCAAAAGTCAGGGTGTGACAGCTTGGTATCAGAGCTTCGATTGTAGCGAACTAGGATTCCTTCTCGAGTCTAGACTACAATCATTAGGGCTCTCACGAAAATGTTTTCACAACATGTTTTCATTGCATACGCGAAACCCCCAGATCCAGGAAAACAAACGTTTTTACAAATGAAAAGACATGAAACACATTTCAAGGGTTATGTTCAGTCTGAGAGACTGGGAGGTTTAGTCTGGGAGACTAGGTAGTTCAGTCTGAGAGACTGGGAGGCTTAGTCTGGGAGACTAGGTGGTTTAGTCTGGGAGACTGGGTGGTTTAGTCTGGGAGACTAGGAAGGATACATGATTACATGATTAAATTGTTATTGATTACATGCTTAGTGTTAATAGTTGATATGTGTGCATATGTTATGATTGTTTGTTACAGATACCATGTCGTCATCCGATAACGGATTATCCGATAACCACGACCCTATGGCCATTGTTTCTAACGATGATATTGACCCAGAGATTTTTACTTCTGATATCGATAGTGACCCGGAGATGATGTCCGACGATGATGATGATTTTCAGCCCTTTGCGCTGCCCGACTTCGGAGATGATTTACCGATTGATGATGGTATCCCGGACAAGGATCCATTTGTTATTCCTAATCCTGTGCACGATCATCTTATCATCGGTAATCCCGATGGTGAGCATGTCGTGGCACCGATCCTTGCTCCTGTTCCCCTCATGATCATTCCTCCTGAGGATTGGCCATTCGATGATCTTTTTGATGATGATTTTGATTTGTTTGTTGATGGTCCCCCTGATGATGCCCATGGCGATGGGGAGCTCGATGAGGACGTTGTTGATGTCCCACTTTTGGGGATTCCTGTTATTGAGATTTCATCTAATTCCAGTTTACATTCTATCCCAGATTCCTTTGAGTCTGTGTCTTCTTCTGCCTTACAGGCAGTTGGTTTGCGACTATACGCCACTAATTCAGATGATGATACAACTATGTCAGCTGCACCGATTCCTCCACATGACTTTGAGCCTGATCTTGAGCTTGATTTTATTCCTGTTGATGCACCCGCTGATCCTGAGCCGATACTTGCACCTGAGCCTTTGCCTGATCATGACCCTGTACCATTTGGCATACCTGACCTTGCACCTCTCATACCAGATCCGATTCCTGCACCCGCCGACCCTCCTGTTATTGAGCCAGTCACTTCTCCATTTGCACCCGCACCTGTTGATGTTGCTCCTTTTCACCCAGTTGAGTCGGATGTGCACCGTGTCGACCTGCCTATTATTTTCTTGCAGGATATACCCGCACCCCGTCCAGGGGAAGGAACTTCTGGCCAGCAGCCTAGCCATGACCCACATGTACCAGCAGCTTTCCCTCACATGCCACAATCTGCACCTTCTGCTCATTTTACTTCTCCACCACTAGATGAGCCACTTAGATGGTTCCCACCTTACACCATGCCGATTTATGATCCCTACCATCCCTCACCTTTTACTGGTTATACTCGGGATGAGTTACTTTTATCATTGCAACCCCAGTGTGAGATCCTGAGTCGCAGGATTTTAGAGCTTGAGATGACACCGCGAGCTTTTCCATGTCCGTGTCAGCATGCATTTGCTCCTCGTTCATCACCATCCCCATTTTCACATCCTCCTGCACCGCTTACTCCATTTCCCGAGTTTGACACTCGCTTTCTTACCATTGAGCAGCAAATCAGTTATCTGTTGCGTCATGTTTATGAGCTTGAGGGGGAGCTAGCGCATGTACGCAGCTTGCTTTTTGTTCCTCCATCTCCTCTTCCACCACCATCAGCATAGACGGTTTTTGGTTTTATGTAGGTAGCTTGCTTTTGATAAGAGAACCGCTATTGAGCCTAGCTAGTGAAGCCTTTTGGAGACCATTTTTTTTTACTATATGACTGTTGTAGACTGATAGACATTTTGGACAAGGGTAGTGTGACCCTGTGTTCCCTTTTGATACGACACCTTGTAAAACATGCAACAATATGCGTGGTCGATGATTAATGAAAAGATCAATCGTAATGTTCTCATTAAATACGTTGTTAACTTACATGCTCGCATTATAATTGTGTTTGTTACCTGATTGCTTGCTACAGTGATTGTTGCTATGATAATTATTTACATACCTACGTATATACACTCCTAGGTCTTATTCGTATAATAGATGCTTATGTGCTTAAATCTACATTAAGACCTGACCTATACAATCTTCTTTTAGAAGATGACTCCTCGAAGGAACAATCAATTGCCCACAACAGAGGCAGAACTGCATGAACGAATTTCACAAGCAATCGCACAACATGAAGCCTTACGCTCTGAACACAGCGGAGGTACCTCAGGAAATAACCCACCTCATGGTAATGTTTAAGTCACTTAAGACACATTACGATACGTTTGGACCTTCCATGTGCGTTTGCTAATGCTCTGTGAATGATGTTGCTTGTACAGGTTGTACTTACAAGCAGTTCCTTGACTGCAAGCCTCTGAATTTTGACGGCACTGGAGGTGCTGTAGCTTTCGTTAGATGGGCTGAGAAAACAGATTCTGTGCTATGAATGAGCAAGTGTGCGCCAGAGCACCAGGTCACTTACATTTCTGACTATTCCTAGATGGAGCTCTATCCTGGTGGAACCTTCAGGTTCAGACTCTAGGAGAGGAAGCAGCATATGCTATGACTTGGGATGAGATGAAAGAACTGATGCGCAAGAAGTACTGCTCAAGAGCTGAGATTCAAAAGTTGGAAACTGAGTTCTGGAATCTGAAGATGGATGGACCTAAGATTGCTGAGTATGTGCAAAGATTCCATGACATGTCTCATGTGGTCCCCTACATGGTAGAGCTGGAGTTCAAGCGAGTCGAACGCTTCATCTGGGAATTGGCACCCCAAATTATGAGCATGGTGACTACTTCCAAGCCTCCAGCGATAACTGAAGCCATCGATTTGAGTGTGGCATTGACTGAAGAAGCAATTAGATTGAACAAGTTTTAGATCTCTGAAGGTAAGAAGAATGAGACTCATGTTTAGTCGCCAGGAGAGAACAAAAGGAAGTTCTCCAACTTCAAGAAGGGTACCCAAGGAAACAACAGTGGTAACAAGAAGAGAGATGTGAATCCACCAGCGGAGGTGAAGACTGGTGCTGTTACTTCTGGTGCTGAGGTTAAAGGAAAATGATATATGGGCACCCTGCCTAAATGTAATGTGTGTCAATTTCATCACGCTGGCCGATGCAGAGCTGGAAAGTGTGAAACGTGCGAAAAAGTTGGCCATGCCAAAGAGACATGCTGGTATGGTGCCGGACGTGGAAATAATGGTCAGAGAGTGTTGGTGCATATGTCTGTCGACTTCGTCTTATATCGAGTCTTGTAAATAGTTTAGATAGATCAAGTCACAAAGTTCGAGAAAATAGAGTTTTAGAGAAGGTTGTCCATTTCGCACGAAATGGAACATGTCAAGTTCATGCGAAATGGCCATTCCACACGGAATGGACATGGTGTGCCATTTCGTGCGGAATGGACATGGCAGTTTCATGCGGAATGGATTTCCTATAAATAGGTGACTTGAGATTTCATTTGTAACTTTTGCAATTCCGGTAGCGAAGCTCTGCCGAGGTGTCTCCAGGTTGTAAATTGTGTCAAATCAATACAGAAGACATTTAAACTACTTCTTAGTGCAAATCAAGCTGATTCAACATCAAAACGTCTGTTTTTGCCTCTCGTTTTGATCAAAAACTCTTCTGATCGACTCGTTTTGGTCGTACAAACGATCCTACATGTGGTATCAGAGCTCAGGAGGAAGAGTTCTTACCAAATCAGCCTGATTTCATCAAAATTTCTGACTTCTACACATTCTTCTCACATTTTTCAAAATAAACAAGATTTTACGGTTAAAATGGATTGAATTTCACATATAACAAGCGAAACACTGTTTTAAACAATCTTTGAAAGAATTAGACCTAAAATCGAACTAAAAGTTGATCAATTTAACAAAAATCTGCCCGATAGTGTGACATCAGCATCATTTCATACGAAATGGTCCGTTTCGTTTGAATCAGATCATCCATTTCTCACGGTTTGACATCTAGATCGTCCATTTCGCACGGTTTGGACTCACCAGATTCCATTTCGCACGGTTTGACATCTAGATCATCCATTTCGCACGGTTTGGTCATAGCAAATCCCATTTCGCACGGATTGGACCCATTCCGTTTTAAAGTTACAATTTCGCTTGAAAGGGCCATTTCGCTCCAAAGTCCACTTCGCACCAAAACATTCAGTTCGCATCAAGCCATTTCGTTTGAACCAGTTCGCTTGTCCATTTCGTTTGAAAGCAAGTTTGTGAAATTTTTGAAACCGAAACATGGAAGAAGAGTTTTATAACGCTTTTGCTACTGCCCCGAGTACTCCTGTTACCATTGCTCAGAGTCTGAACATGGAAAATGAAACAGGAACGTTACAGAAACCTCCTAAATTGATGGGCATTGAAGAATACTATTGTTGGAAAGACCGGTTTGAAAATTGGGTTCAAGCAAATCATTTAAGGTCTTGGGAATGTATTGAAAAGAAGTATGTTAAACCTCGTACAGATGTGGGAGTTATCAAAACTATTTCTGAATTGTCGGATAAAGAGAGAGATATGTATAAAGCAGAAAAAAATGATGATTAGTCTGCTTCAGCAAGCTGTGAAAGAAGACATCTTCATATTACTTCAACATGATGGTACTTCACGTTCGATTTGGGAAGCACTTCGAATTAAATTTGAGGGAAGTACAGATATGATCAGGAGTAAGAAATCATTATTAAAGAAAGAATTCGATTTGTTTACTAGCTTGCAGGGTGAATCTACAAAGAAGCTCATTGAGAGATATTGTCATTTAGTGCGATCAATGTCACTGTTGGATATCAACAAAGATCGAGAAGAATAGGTTGACAAATTAGCTGATGCTTTACCTCAGAAAGAATGGGGTACATATCTGATGATCTTAAAGAACACTGGAGAATATGATAAATTGACAATCTCTCAGTTCATTGAAAAACTTGAAGGATAAGATCTTGAACAACAAAAGATTGCTAGAATGAACAATCCAAGTGGTCAACAAGACATCAAGATGTATTACAAAGGGAATGTTCAGAATGTTGAAGCAAGTCCGAAGGTCCAAACGGCTTTCAGTGAAGAAAACTCATCCGGATCAGTTAATCAAAGTCCAATCAGCAACAGTGGATTTTTTTCATACTCGAATGTTTCAACCTCAAGTCATCAGTTCCAAAGCTCAAACAACAGTAATGGTCACGTGTTACACTACAACATCGCGTTGCATCTTCAGAACGGTCAAAATTTCTCTGAAAAAGTCGCTAAAGGTCATATGGCATTACTAGCTACAGTGTTAGAATCATATGAGGATTTGGTTGCTGGAAGGATCGGAAATCCTATGCTGACAAAAGAGGATTACGATCAGATCGATGCTGAGGAAATGGAGCTTATGGATATTAAGTGGTGTTTAGCGAGTGTGTTAAGGAGAGCTGAGAAATTTAAGATGATTACAGGAAGAGATGACTTCCGTGATGCTAATGTTTCTACTTTAGGTTTTGATAAATCTAAAGTTACTTGTTTTCGATGCAGGGAAAAGGGACACTTCAAGAGAGAATGTACCAATCGAGAAGCAGGAGGAGCTCAGAATCCGTTCGGGAATAATGATTATTATCGGAAAGCTATATATCAACAAGTTGCTCAACAACCGTCATCATCTCATGCTATTGAGGATGGGAAGAAGAAAGCTTATCTCGTAAATCAAGATGATGAAAGAGAAGTAGAAGGTTTTAGCTGGGACAAATACATTTCGGCTAATTCCAAGTTTGGAGCTTTCATTGCACAGATCATCCAAGAGCCAGATTTGATGAAGGAATGGATGGATGTGTTTGCTAATGATGAGAAAAGTCAAGATGAAGAGTCTGTCTCTTCAGAAGAAAGCTCAGAAAAGACAACAGTCTTTGATCAATCATCAATTGATAGCAGTGATGATGAAGAAGAAATACAAATAAACATTGGAAAAACTCAATTATCTCCTGAAAGTTTTAAATTTTATTTTGCAGATAGATTGGAGAAACTAAAGGAGAAGCGAGCAGCAAAGAATCAGAAAAAGGTAAAATGGGATAATGTTGTTCAAGAAGAGAAGTCTGAACAGAGTGAAGAAGTTAAAGTTGCTGAGAAGGTGGTTGAAGTTGAGAAGGTGGTTGAAATTGAAAAGGTGGTTGAAGTTGAGAAGGTAGTTGAAGTTGAAAAGATAGTCGAAGTTGAAAAGATTATCGAAGTTGAAAAAATTGTTGAGATCACGAAAACTTGTCTAAAATGTTTGGAACCATGCAAACATTGTGAAGAGAAAGATGAAAAGTTTAGTGAGCTTGATAAGATGAAAGAAAAATTATTGTTCGATGTTAAGTATGTGAAAGAATCGTATGATGTGTTGAACAGAACGGTGAATAGTTTGCAAAAGACAAACTCAGAAAGAGAAGATGCCTTAACCATGATGAATGCAGTGATGATGTCTAAGCCGAAGGCTATCAACCACTATATTGAAGAATGTGCAAAGTTGAAGCAGGAGTTGGAGACAGAAAAGATAGAAAATGAAAGAATTAGACGATTGCTGCAAAGTTATTCAAGTTCTGATTATTTGATTGATAGAATTTATCCAACTGATCCAGGTTTTGAAGCCTTTCAGGACAAGAAGACGGAATAGAAGGCACCTGGTAAGAAACAAAGTGCAAATTATAACAAGTGTCCGCCTCCGATCTGGGAAGGTTATTCTCCTAGAAAACCAAATGAGGAACAAGTCAAAAAGGCAGTCAATATAAAATTGAAGTCTGAAACAACTGATGAGTTACCAGAAAACATTGACGTCACGTACCGATCATGAGTCCGAGTTAATAAAGAAAGTGGTCGATCAGGTGTTGGATAAAGATGAGGAATCAGAGTCAAAGTCCGAATCCGAGAGTTCGAGTTCATCAGTTGACAGTCCAAAATCATCAGTCAAAAGGGTTTACAATAAAGAATTTATGTTATCAAAATCTAATTTGAATGACGAAACATTCAAAGTTGCATATACTTTGAATGATTCTGACAAGTTATATTTTGATGAAGAATTTCCAATAAGAAGTGTTCAAATTGAAAAGATTAAAAAGGTTTTCAAATTAACAGAAATTAATATTTCTGAAATAAAAGATGTAAATCTTACTGAAAAACCTAAAAATACACTTCAAGAGTTCAATAAAGATTGAACAAGAAAAAAGGTTACAGTTCTGGTTCTGGTTTTCAAAAGAAACCAAACCATAACTGTAATTTTAAAAAGAAAGGATTGGGTTTTATTCCACCCGTAAATCATAAAAATGAGAAAATTTCTAAAACAAAAACTGTATTTGTTTCAGGGTCCAGTTCTGAAGAAGAGAAGAAAAGCTCATTCTGGAAGCAATCAAACAAAGCGTTCTTTGAAGAAAAACAGAAAAATGAGAAGAATGGAGTTCATCAGAGAAAGGAGACAAGAACCTGTTACCGATGTCAAGAAGTTGGTCACATTGCCTGGAATTGTCCAAAGGCAACCAACACAAAACAAGAAGTTGTTTCTAAACTCAAAGAAAAAGTTGTTGATAAAACTGAACCACCAACTGAAAAATTCAAAGTGTTTAAAAATTCAACATATGAAGTTGGTGAATGTTCGAAAAGGTTTTACAAAAGAAGGGTGAATCTTGACAACCAAATGTGGGTTGTTAAGAAATCTGATGTGAAATCTGGCGATGAATCTGACTCGTCAAAGTAAGAGGAGCCACAAGTTGAGGTAAAAAGAGAAACTTCAGTACCGCCAATGGATGATGTCAACTTTCCACCATTGCGGACTGAAAATTTAAAATCAAAAGTTGGTAAAGTGGAGATTTCGAATCAATTCTTTTCTGAAAAGAAAGAATTTGATGTCGAAAAAGCTTTCAATGGCAAAGTAAAAAATATTTTTGGAAAGATGGTTGAGGGAAAGGTAAAAGGGGTAAAAGAATTTTATGAAGCAAAAAGGAATGTTGAAACCCCGAGTGAAATTGAAAAGGTCACACCCAAAGCTGGTCAGGCTTGGGTGTCAGTATTCCATATGTAAAAATCCTGACTTGCCGGAGCTCCCAAGTTGGTAAACGTGGCAGGAATCGACATCTTTCTTGAGTTTTTTCAAAATTGTCATATTTCGTCTTACAAGTGGTATTGTTGATAAGTACCTACAAGTGGTTAATCAAGGTCATTAAGTTGAACTTGAGTTAACTTTCATTCAAGTGGTTGAAAGAACAAAGTGATGAATGAATCCCCGATCTTACAAGTGGTTTCAACAAAACTAATTTTCCGGAAAAACCAATTTGATTAAAACAAACTTAAGTGTTTTGAAATCATAATAGGAAAATAGTTTGTTGTCAGGGGGAGTTCTGATTGTTTATGCCAAGTGGATGGCGATTTGAAGCAATTCACATCGGTTTTTCAAATTTTCTTTAAATGGTTTTGCATTTTAGGGGGAGTAAGAAATTTCAGAAAATCCAAAAACATTAGAAAAATTGAAAAATCCAAAAACATGATAAAATCAAAAATGAGTTTTGTTGTGAAAAAGAGGAAATGATAGTACATCAGTAGACTATCACAACATGCTAAAGAATTGGAAAGTCAAAATGTAATAAACGGTCTCACTGATGATATGCCAGTAGCTTTTTACACGCTTAGTAGATTGTGTTCGAGATATAAACCTAAATTTCATACTTGCTTATTTCGTGGGGAACATCTCTCGGATATATAGGTAACCCCTGAAATCTTGTTTGAAGGGCTTTCTATTTCTGACATACTAGGTCTTTGTGCGTGGTGATATCTGGGGTATTATACCAAGACTTCTGATTTCGCGGGAGCAATAGCCTAGTCCTCGTATAATGCTTTACATTGCTTTAATCTTAAAGCTCGCCCTCAGCATAAAAAATGATGAAACATTGAAAAATGCTAATCATGTGTTGTTGAAGAAAAGATTCTCTAAATGGAACACACCTAAAGTCGAACCATCATCTCTCTAATTTTGCGGAAGCAATAGCCTGAGCTCTCATGGTCTCACATTTAACCCCTTACAGATATCATTAGTGTACATTCACCTGTAAGACTGAATATAGGAGTCTGGATACGGGAGTATATTCTGAGGTGGGACACGCAAATAAGTTTAAGTGCTTAAAACATTAATCTCGTATCTCGAATCAATTGAACTTTGTGTGAAAATTTAAGTGGATCAGTATACTGACAATCTAAGTGAATCGTTTAGAACTTAAAATGTTTAAAGCTTAACGGTGTTAGTGATGTGTCTCAAAAACTGATATGATCCCCTTACACAAACTCACAAAAATATTGTCTGTAAATATTTCTTTACTGTTTTTCATTAAAAACAAAACCCAAAAGATTGTGTTTTAGCATAAAATTTTGAAAAAGTCAAAAAGATTTTATTTCATCTTATTTTCGACAACTGATGTTGGAAAGCTGATTTTCAAAATTCCGAGTGCTAAGCATGATGAACAAGAGGTTTGGGAGAGTTTGTTGGAAATGAGATTTGTTTTTAAAAATGATTAAATGGTTCATTCAATTGAAATCAAATCTGAATGTTATTCTTACAAGTGGTCTTCAGAAATTATAAATGTTAAATCACTTTGAATGTTATCTGCAAGTGATATATAAATTTGTCAAATTGTTAAATTTGTGAAATTTATTTTGAGGTAGAGTTTTGTGCAGATTCCTGTGTCTAAGCCTGAGCAGAATGTGAGCCAGGTCACGATCCTAGAATGAGAAAATCCCAGCTTATTGAAAGGGGGAGTTTGAAGACATCAAGAGGGAGTCTGAGGATGTAAGAGCCAGATACAGAATTTATGGAATAAACATCCAAGGGGGATTATAGCTGCTGATGTTGATAGAGAAGATAGAGATTGAAGGATGCTTACACTGTCAGATACTTTGGAAGAGCACGAAGACTGATCAAGACTGAAGATGTGACATACCGAAGACTCGACACTGAAGACTTCGTCAACATCCAAGGGGGAGTCTGTTGGTGCATATGTCTGTCGAATTCGTCTTGTATCGAGTCTTGTAAATAGATTAGATAGATCAAGTTACAAAGTTCGAGAAAATAGAGTTTTAGAGAAGGTTGTCCATATCGCACGAAATGGAACATGTCCAGTTCATGCGAAATGGCCATTCCACACGGAATGGACATGGTGTGCCATTTCGTGCGGAATGGACATGGTGTGCCATTTCGTGCGGAATGGACATGGCAGTTTCATGCGGAATGGGTTTCCTATAAATAGGTGACTTGAGATTTCATTTGTAACTTTTGCAATTCCGGTAGCGAAGCTCTGCCGAGGTGTCTCCAGGTTGTAAATCGTGTCAAATCAATACAGAAGACATTTAAACTACTTCTTAGTGCAAATCAAGCTGATTCAACATCAAAACGTCTGTTTCCGCCTCTCGTTTTGATCAAAAACTCTTCTGATCGACTCGTTTTGGTCGTGCAAATGATCCTACAAAGAGGAAATGGTAATGGCAACGGAAACCGTGGTGGCAACGGTTATGTCAACAGAAGCCAAGGTGGAAATCAAGGAGGTAATGGCAATCGTGGTGGTTCTGGAAACCAAGTTGGTAATGGAAACCGCAACCAAAACAACCAGGGTGATACTGGAAACAAGCAAGGATGCTTTAGTTGTGGAGATGTCGGGCATTTCAAGCGAGATTGCCCAAAGAACAATCAAGCCCAAGGAAGAGTTTTCAACATTGGAGCTAGGGAAGCTCGTCAAGATCCTAACGTAGTTACGGGTACGTTCCCTATCAACCAACACTTTGCATCTGTACTATTTGATACTGGTTCCGATTATAGCTTCGTATCCCTAGAATTTAAGGATATACTTGGGTTAGTTGCCAGTACGTTAGAAATTCCGTACTCGATAGAACTAGCTAATGGAAAGCTAGTAAAGGCAAACGAAGTAATTAGAGGCTGTGAAATAGAGCTCGAAGAGCATGAGTTTACGCTTGATCTTCTGCCAGTCGAGTTGGGAAGCTTTGACGTGGTAGTTGGAATGGATTGGTTGTCAAGCAACCGTGCTGAAATCATATGCCATGAGAAGGTTATCCGCATTCCACTGGTGAATGGAGAGATGATCGTAGTGCATGGAGAGAAACACGATACTCCTCTAAGGATTATCAGTTGTTTGAAGGCCCGAAAGTTTATGCGGAAGGGATGTGTTGCCTTCTTGGCTCACATTGTTGATAAGGAAGCTGAAGAGCCGAAGCTGGAAAATATCCCGGTGGTAAGAGACTATCCTGAAGTCTTCCCCGAAGACTTGCTAGGATTACCGCCCCAGCGACAAGTCAAACTCCACATTGATTTAGTTCCAGGCGCCGTGCCTGTAGCTAAGGAACCTTATCGACTTGCGCCATCGGAAATGCAAGAGTTGTCGACGCAACTCCAGGAGCCTTTGGACAAAGGATTCATTAGACCAAGCTTCTCGCCTTGGGGAGCTCCAGTTCTGTTTGTCAAGAAGAAGGACGGTAGTTTCCGCATGTGCATTGACTACCGAGAACTAAACAAGTTGACCATCAAGAATCGGTATCCCTTGCCGAGAATTGATGACCTATTCGATCAACTTCAAGGTTCAAGTTACTACTCCAAGATCGATCTTCTATCAGGTTATCATCAGTTAAGGATTCAAGAGGAGAGTATTTCGAAGGCTGCCTTTAGAACTCGTTATGGACACTATGAGTTTCTAGTGATGCCGTTTGGGTTGACAAACGCGCCTGCAGTATTTATGGATATGATGAACCGAGTTTGCAAGCCATATCTTGATAAATTCGTGATTATGTTTATCGATGATATTTTGATCTATTAAAGGATGAAGGAAGAGCACGAGCAACACCTTAGAACCATTTTAGAGTTACTCAAGAAGGAGAAACTGTATGCTAAGTTCTCAAAGTGCGAGTTCTGGCTGCGTGAGGTATAATTCCTTGGTCATGTAGTGAATGAAGATGGAATCCATGTGGATCCCACCAAGATCGAGGTGATTAAGAATTGGGAAACTCCAAAGACGCCAACAGAGATCCGACAGTTTTTAGGTTTGGCTGGGTATTATCGCCGATTCATTGAGGATTTTTCGAAAATCGCTCAACCGCTGACCTCCCTTACTTAAAAGGATAAGAAGTATGAATGGGGAGATAAACAAGAAGAAGCTTTTCAGTTGCTCAAGAATAAGCTTTGCGATGAACCTATTCTATCCCTACCCAAAGGCACCGACGACTTCGTGGTATACTGTGACGCCTCGCGTCAGGGATTGGGCCCTGTGCTAATGCAGCGATAGAAGGTTATCGCTTATGCATCGCGCCAGTTGAAAGTTCATGAGAAGAACTGCACCACACACGACTTGGAGTTAGGCGCAATGGTGTTTGCTTTGAAGATCTGGCGACATTATTTGTATGGCACCCGATGTACGATCTTTACAGATCACAAGAGCCTCCAGCACATATTCGATCAGAAAGAGCTTAATATGAGACAACGATGATGGGTTGAGTTGCTAAACGATTATGATTGCGAAATCAAATATCACCCAGGAAAGGCGAATGTGGTGGAAGATGCCTTGAGTAGAAAAGAGAGGATTAAGCCCATAAGGGTTAGGGCTTTAGAGATGATCATTCAGACAGACCTCTCGTTGCGCATTCGTGCTGCGCAGAGAGAAGCTCTTAAGAAGGAGAATCTTAAGGATGAATATCTCCGTGGGATGGAGAAAAAGTTGGTACCTAACGAGGAAGGAACCTTGTGTTTCATGGGAAGAATTTGGTGTAGGATCGATTTGTGACCCAACTGAGTCGTTCGGAAGAGTTCTTATCTATACGAAAGGCGGAAACGGACGTATAGACATAGAAACAACTTGATTCACACCTTAAACGTCTTGTATATTGATATAACACTGTTACAGACCTGTAGACAAAACGGCAGCACCTCGGTATCACTCTCTAATTTCGTTACAAATGACAAACTAGACACCCCTATTTATAGCCACCTAATTCCGCATGGAATCACACATATCCAGTTCATACGAAATTACGGAAGGTAATTCCGTACGGAATTATGTAAGACCACTACATACGGAATTATAAACTACATATTCATGCGATATTACAAATTCTATTTCATGTATGCCATGTGATGTTGTAATGATGATGTCATCTTTATGATGTCATCGTTGTATAAGATGACATCATGCTTGATCAAATCCGCAACACAACCAAGACTCGATATAAGACGAAGTCGACAGATGAATGCACCAACAGACTCCCCCTCAGATGTTGACGAGTCTTAAGTGTCGAGTCTTCAACGTCTTCAGTCTTTATCAGTCTGAACGTGTAAGCATCCTCAAACTTTATCTCTTTCTTCTCTTTCTTCCAGAATCGCAACCTAGCTCTTAGCTCTTTCCACAGGTGTCTTCAGACTCCCCCTTTCGTTATGCTGGGATCGCAGTCTGGCTTGTTGAAATCACATAGTCCTCAGGTATTGGAACCTGGCACTCTATCTTCAGGTTCAAGATCGAAACCTGGCTACACCTGCACATTCTTAACCCAGAAGTAAATTTCACAAATTTAACATTTGACAAATTTATCCATACAGACTCTCTCTCAAGTTAAACCATAATGATTTATCAATGATAAATTCTGATGAACCATTTGCAAAAATTAATCATTTTTCTTTTCAAAACACATTCTCCCAAACCATTTGTTCATCATGTCTAGCACTTGGAATTCTGAAATTCAGCTCTCCAATATTAGTTGTCGAAAATCTTTTTGGATTTTTCAAAAATTTATGCTAAAACACACCGAAAATCTTTTTGAATTTTTTATATAACAGAAATGAAATGCATTAAAGCAATATTTACATACAATATTTTTGTGAGTTTTGTGCAAGAGGATCATATCAGTTTTTGACAAGTCACTAGTACCGTTGAGCTTAGTTACACATTAAGAATTAAACAATTCACTTAGATTGCCGATATACTGATCCACTTAAATTTTCACACAAATTTCAACTGATTCAGGATATGAGTTAGGTGTTTTAAAAACTTAAACTCATTCATGTGTCCCACCTCTTGAATATACTCCCGTGAGAGCTCAGGTCAGAACTTCCGTTCAGCAGAGAGCTCAGGTCAGAACTTCCGTTCAGCAGAGAGATGACGGCTCGACTTTTGGTGGGTCCCCTTTAGAGGATCTTTTGTTACAACAGCGTTGATTAGCAATTTTATTGTCTTATCATTTATGCTGAGGGCGACGCTATATTTCAAGCAAGCGGAAAGTATTCTCCGGGGACTAGGCCATTGCTTCCGCAAAATCAGAAGTCCCGGGATAATACCCCAGATATCACTGAGCATAAAGACCTAGTATCTCAGAAAGAGGGACCTTTCAAACGAGATTTCAGGGGTTACCTATATATACAAGTAGTGTTCCCCATGAAATAAGCAAGTTTGAATTTAAGTTTATATCCCGAAAAACTTACTAAATGTGTAAAAACCTATCGGCATATCATCAGTGAGACTGTTTAACGCTATTTAAACAATACATTTCTTTAGCATACTGTGACTGTCTACTGATGTACTATCATTTCCTCTTCTTTGACACTAAAACTCATTTTTGATTTTTATCATGTTTTTGCCTTTTTCAAATTTTCTAATGTTTTTGGATTTTCAGAAAATTTCTACTCCCCCTAAAATGCAAACACATTAAAGGAAATTTGAAAACAAACTGTACAAGTAAATTGACAACCAATATCGAATCGCTTCAAATCGCCATCTACTTGGCATAAACAATTAGAACTCCCCCTTTCCACAAACTATTTTCTCATAATAATTTCAAAACACTTAGGTTTGTTTTAACCAAAATGATTTTTCCGGAAAATAAGTTTTGTTGGGGTTACCACTTGTAAATTATGGGTTCATCATATTGTTTCTCAATCATGTGTAGAAAATCAGATACAACTTAATGTCCCTGATTTACCACTTGTAAGTCAAAACCTTTTTCAACCACTTGTAAATCTAAATTACTTTCGTGAATTTCTCAAAAAAGATGCCAATTCCTGCTCCACTCTTACCAACCTGGAAGCTCCGGCAAATCACACTTAATCTGTAAAATTTAAACAATTTCAAACTTTTTCTAAAAGAAATATTTTCACAAAAATGATGCCGATTCCTGATCCGCGATTACAAACTTGGGATCTCCGGCAAGTCCAGATTTTTACTTATGAAAAACAGACATCCAAGCTTCACCAAACTTGGATGTTTCCTTCTCACCTGCACTTGGGTAAAATGTTGCTTTCTTTGTTTCACAGAAATCCTTTACCCCTTTCACTTTACCCTCAACCATTTTCCCAAAAATCTTTTTCACTTTTCCATTAAAAGCTTTCTCAACATCAAATTCATTCTTTTCAAAATAAAATTGATTCGAGATCTCAATCTTTCCAACCTTTGATTTAAAATTTTCAGCCCTCAATGGTGGAAAATGAACATCATCCATTGGAGGTACTGAGTTTTCATCTTTTAACTCAACTTGTGGCTCGTCTAACTTTGAGGAGTTAGATTCATCGCCGACTTTCTCAGAAAATTTCTTAACAACCAACATTTGGTTGTCTTTAGCTTTCTTTTTGTAAAAAAATTTCTTTGAACACTCACCAACTTCATAAGTTGAATTTTCAAAAATTTTGAATTTCTCTGTTGGTGGTTCATTTTTCTCAACAACTTTTCCTTTAAGTTTTTCAGAAACTCCTTGTTTTGTCTTAGTATTCATCGGAAATTCCATGCAATGTGACCAGCTTCATTGCATTTAAAACAGGTTCGAGTATCTTTTCTGTGAAAAACTCCAGTTCCTATTGTTTTCTTCTCAGCAAGAAACTCCTGGTTTGATTGTTTCCAGAAAGGTTTCTTCTGTTCTTCCTCAGCACTTCCTCCTGAAACAAATTTTGTGTTTGTTTTAGAAATTTTATCATTTTTATAATTTTCAGGTGGAATAAATCCTAAACCTTTCTTTTTGAAATTACCGTTATGGTTTGGTTTCTTTTGAAAACCAGAACCAGAACCGTAACCCTTTTTCTTGTTTAACCGTTGTTGAACTCTTGAAGTGTATTTTTTAGGTTTTTCAGTAAGATTTAAATCTTTTATTTCAGAAATATTAATTTCTGTCATTTTGAAAACCTTTTTGATCTTTTCAAATTTAACACTTCTTATTGGAAATTCTTTATCAGAATATAATTTGTCAGAATCATTCAAAATGTATGCGACTTCAAATGTTTCCTCATTCAAATTAGATTTTGATAACAAAAACTCTTTACTGTAAGCCCTTTTAACCGACGACTTTGGACTGTTGACCGACGAACTTGAACCTCCAGACCTAGACTTTGACTCAGACTCCTCATCTGTATCCAACACCTGATCGACCACCTTTTTATTAACTCGGACTCATGATCAGTGTCAGACGATGTAAAAACCACGTCAATGTTTTCTGGTAATTCATCGGTTATATCAGACTTTAGTTTTATATTGACTGCCTTTTGAACTTACTCCTCATTTGGTTTTCTGGGAGAATAACCTTCCCAGTTCGGAGGCGGACACTTGTTATAGCGAACAGTCGGTTTCTTACCAGTATCTTCCTTCTTTGGCTTGTCATCTTGGAATGCTTCGAAACCTGCAACAGTTGGATAAATTCGATCAATAAGATAATCAGAACTAGAATAACTCTGTAATAATCGTCTGATTCTCTCATTCTCAATCTTCTCAGTTTCCAACTCTTGCTTCCACTTTGCACTTTCTTCGATGTAGAAATTTATAGCTTTCTGTTTTGTCATCATCACATCATTCATCATGGTTAATGCTTGTTCTCTTTCAGAATTTGTCTTTTGAAGACACGTTACTGTTTTGTTCAAAACATCGTAAGATTCCTTCACGTAGTTAAGATTGAACAGTAATTGTTCTTTCATCTTCTCATATTCAGCTAGCTTTTCATCTTTAGCTGCACATTCTTTGCAAGTCTCCAAACACTTTTGGCATGGTTTGATGACTTCCACAATCTTTTCAACTTCTACGATCTTTTCAACTTCAACAACTTTCTCAGCTCCAGTCACCTTTTCTGCTCCACCCACCTGCTCAGTCTCAACAATCTCCTCAGCAAAACTTTTAACTTCTTCATTTTGAGCAACACTTTCAGACTTCATTTGCTTTTGTTCTTTTGCAGCTCGTCTCTCTTTCAGCTTTTCTAAGAGATCTGCAAAATAAAAATGAAAACTTTCAGGAGATAAATGAGTTTTTGAAACATTAATATGTCTTTCTTCTTCATCATCACCACTGTCATCAGTTGGTGATTGATCAAACTTAATTGATTTATCGGAACTATCATCTGAAGAACTAGAATAAGATGGTGTTTGATCAAAAACAGTTTCTCTTTCTGAACTTTCATCTGAACTTTGTGAGCTTTCATCAGATGAAACAGACTTTTCTTCTTCATTCTTCACACAAACACCAATAGCTTTCATCCACTCAGTAAACATATCTGGTTCTTGAACTATCTTCGCAATGAAAGCTTTAAAATTCCCATTCTCATCCGCAAATATATCCCAGCTGAATCCTTCAGGTAACCTTTCATCTTCTTGATTGATTAGGCAAGCTTTGTTGTCGGATGAAATGTATTTATCCCAGCTGAAATTTTATTGATTCACTAAACATGCTCTCTTTGAATACCCGATCACTTTTCTACCATGAGCCACTTGTGGTTCTTGCTGTTGTTGTTGACCAACTTGTTGATATATGGCTTTCCGGTAATAGTCATCTTTTTCGAACGGATTCTTTGCATTACTTGCTTCTCTATTTTTGCATTCTCTCTTGAAATGACCTTTCTTCCTGCATCGAAAACAAGTAACTTTAGATTTATCAAAACCTAAAGTAGAAACATGTGCATCAAGAAAGTCATTTCTTCCAGTAATCAGTTTGAACTTTTCGGCTCTTCTAAGGACACTAGCTAGACACCACTTGATGTCCATTAATTCCATTTCTTCAGCATCTATCTGATCGTAATCCTCCTTTGTTAGCATAGGATTTCCGATCCTCCCTGCAACCAAGCCTTCATAGGATAGTAGCACAGAACCAAGTAATGCCATGTGATCTTTCGCAACTTCTTCAGAGAAACTTTGACCCTCTAGAAGATTCAATGCAATGTTGCACTGTATCACATAACCACCACCTTTTGTGCTTTGAGAATGAAAGCTTGATGATGAACTCTTGGGATTAACACTCGGGTATGAAGAGAAACCACTGTTGCTATTAGGACTTTGTTCAACATTTTCAGATGAATTTCCAGCACTAAATGCAGTTTGTATTTTCGGACTTCTTTCAACCTCTTGAACACTGCCTTTGTAATACATTTTCACATCTTGTTGATTACTTGGATTATTCATCCTCGCAATCTTTTGCTGTTCAAGATCTTGACCTTCAATCTTTTCAATAATATGAGAAATCGTCAAATCATCATATACTCCGGTGTTCTTTAAGATCATCAAGTAAGTTCCCCACTCCTTTTAAGGTAAAGCATCAGCTAGTTTATCGACCCATTCCTCTCGATCTTTGGTTATGCTTAACATCGACATGGATCGCACTAAGTGGCAGTATCTTTCGATCAACTTCTTTGTGTCTTCCCCGGGCAAACTGGTGAATAAATCAAATTCTTTTTTGAGTAATGCCTTTTTGCTTTTAATCATATTTTCACTTCCTTCAAATTTGATTTTAAGAGCATCCCAAATCGATTTTGAAGTTTTATCATGTTGAAGCAAAACAAAGATGTCTTCTTTAATGGCTTGCTGAAGCAGACTGATCATCATTTTTTCAGCTCTATACATGTCGCGTTCTTTGTCATTGAATTCCGAGATTTCTTTTATAACTTGCAGATCTGTACGTGGTAGAACATACTTCTTCAAAATACACTCCCATGATCTTAGATGGTTTGCTTGAACCCAGTTTTCAAACCTATCTTTCCATCCATAATATTCCTCAATGCTCATTAGCTTCGGGGGTTTTTGTGTAGTTCCAGTTTCATTTTCCAAATTCATGTTTTGAGCAATGGAAGCCGGAGTAGTCGGGGATGTAGCAAATGCGTTGTAAAACTCTTCACTCATGATTCGATATTGAAGAATTTCTCAAACAAGCTTTCAAACGAACTGGTTCACCTCGTAAAACACCTGTAGACAAACAAACAAACAAAACACAATCAGTTTAAAGACTTATCAATTAACAGAATAAGACTGGTACTCGAACTGGTGAATATTCTGTGCGGACTGAAGGTTGACACAATGTGCAGACTGCTATAACCCGGATCAAATTCAAACGACCTTTTCCAATGACCTGGCTAAATCACACGACCTTGAACGAGTTTGAATTCAAACGGACTGAACCACCTCTTGTGAACTGTTATGCTTTGAGCTTGATTAAAAAACTTTGAACTTGGACCGAGAATATATCACATGGGCTGACAAACTAAACCATTTTAATTGGATCAACACAATATCACATCTGATTTCTCGTGAACTAATGTGAGCTGATTGCTATCTCGTAAAATTTAATGGGCTGATAAATGAATTAGTTCACGTGGTGTACCCAACAACTTTAATTCTAAGCTCAATTCTATTGGACCTTCTCTTTTAGTGGTCTGACACTATGTTCACAAGATATTAAAATGTGATTGGGCCAATCGATTTTATCACATGGATCGGATTAATTCTTGCTGACACAGCTCACATGCACAACTTTGTTCAATGTGATATTATTGGACCTCAATATTACCTCACATGCAATTTCAATGATGACTGAAAACTGTTTAAATGTTCAACACAAACTGATTGGGCCAATTAGTTTTGAAAGGTCAACAGTCACATGCAACAATTGAAATTCAAAACTGATGAACTGACAGCACTACTGATTTGCATGTAATACAATTGGACCGTTCAAATATGATTCACATGGCTGCTGAGATACTTTCAAATGAGATTACAACTTTCACACTGAATTACACAGTAATTCCGCACGAGATTAAGTATTATCACACAAACCACAGTAATTCCGCACAAGATTAAGAGCCTTTTCTAACGGAATTAAGTTCTTTTTCAAACGAAATTATGTGATTCATGCGGAATTAAGGTTTTTTTTAAGCGGAATTAAGATTTTTCAAACGGAATTAGCTTATTTCATGCGGAATTAAGCTGACGTCACGTATTTTCGAACACAAAATCTTAGATTCCTCTCAAACGGCTAAGAATTCGGATCTGAAACTTGGTAGGGTTGTAGAATAGGTGTTTTCGCACAACATATCAAAAACTCATCCGATTTGGACCATAGAAACCCGTTCAATTTTGAAAAGAAAGTGTAGAAGTCAGAAATTGTGATGAAAACAGGCTGTTTTGGTATGAACTCCTCGTCCTGAGCTCTGATACCACTTGTAGGATCGATTTGTGACCCAACCGAGTCGTTCGGAAGAGTTCTTATCTATACGAAAGGCGGAAACAGACGTATAGACATAGAAACAACTTGATCCACACCTTAAACGTCTTGTATATTGATATATCACTGTTACAGACCTGTAGACAAACCGGCAGCACCTCGCTATCACTCTCTAATTTCGTTACAAATGAGACCCCTATTTATAGCCACCTAATTCCGCATGGAATCACACATATCCAGTTCATACGAAATTACGGAAGGTAATTCCGTACGGAATTATGTAAGACCACTACATACGGAATTATAAACTACATATTCATGCGATTTTACAAATTCTATTTCATGTATGCCATGTGATGTTGTAATGATGATGTCATCTTTATGATGTCATCATTGTATAAGATGACATCATGCTTGATCAAATCCGCAACGCAACCAAGACTCGATATAAGACGAAGTCGACAGATGAATGCACCAACATTTGGGTTCCCCTCTTTGGAGGTCTTAGAGATGTGATTTTCGATGAAGCTCATAAATCGAGGTACTCTATCCACCCAGGATCGGATCAGATGTACCAAGATTTGAAAGATTTTTTATGGTGGCCGAGATTAAAAGGTGATGTTGCAACTTATGTTGGAAAGTGTTTAACTTGCGCCAAGGTGAAGGCCGAGTATCAGAAGCCTTCAGGTCTTCTACAGCAACCCGAGATACCCATGTGGAAGTGGGAGCAGATCTCGATGGACTTCATAACTAAGTTGCCAAAGACACCCAGAGGTCATGATACGATTTGGGTAATCGTAGACCGTTTGAGGAAGTCTGCGCACTTTTTGCCAATCAGAGAAAAGGATAACACAGGTAAGCTAGCTGAGCTGTACCTAAGAGAGATAGTCGCACGTCATGGAGTGCCTATCTCGATTATATCTGATAGAGATGGGAGATTTGTGTCAAGGATTTGGAAATCTTTCCAAGAAGCGTTTGGTTCACAGTTGAATTTGAGTATCGTATTTCATCCACTAACGGACGGCCAAAGTGAGAGAACGATTCAGACACTTGAAGATATGTTACGAGCTTGCGTAATGCACTTGGGTGGTAGTTGGGACACTCACCTACCTTTGGTCGAGTTCTCCTATAACAACAGCTACCATACAAGCATTCAAGCTGCGCCGTTCGAAGCTCTCTACGGAGGAAAGTGTCGATTACCGTTATGGTGGGCAGATGCAGGTGATAGACAACTGGTTGGTCCTGAATTGGTCTAAGAGACGACAGATAAGATCATACAGATCCGAGAGCGCATTAAGGTGGCTCGTGATCGACAAAAGAGCTATGCGGACCAAAGAAGGAAACCTTTGGAATTCAAAGTGGGAGATATAGTTTTGTTAAAAGTCTCACCTTGGAAAGGTGTGGCACGCTTTGGGAAGCGTGGTAAGTTAAACCCGCGATTTATCGGACCGTTCAAAATCTTGGAAAGGATTGGCCCTGTGGCTTACAAGTTGGAACTACCAGCGGAACTTAATGGTGTTCATGATACATTCCATGTATCTAATCTGAAGAAGAGTCCAACTCAAGAAACACTGATCATACCTGCCGATGAAGTTCACATTGACGACACACTCCACTTTACTAAAGAACCTGTTGAGGTTACTGACTGGAAAGTTAACAAGACTCGTAGGAGTAGTGTTAAGCTTGTTAAGGTTAGATGGAACGCGCGTCACGGCCCAGAGTTTACTTGGGAGTGTGAGGACCGCATGAAAGCTAACTGCTAAGTACCCACATTTATTCCCTAACACCCCAGCAGCTAGTAGTAGAGCTTAAACTTTCGGGACGAAATTTTCTTAACAGGGGGAGAATGTGAAAACTGTCAAAAATTCAGGTATCCATATAATTAATTAACCATGATTAGTGCTTAATGACTGTGCTGAATTATAATTAACTGCTTTCTGACTACTGCCATATACATACATGTGCATCACATATTTCTTGATGTCATATCATTATTGCATGATAACTTATTGACTCAAATGATGCACGAAACATAGTTAGCACAGTTATCTGATAAATTAGGAAAGTGCTGACAGAACTCAGCACATAGACAGACAGTGTATTGAGACACAGAATGAGCTAGAAGCTAAGTCTTACTCTAGTATAGTGTGTAGAAAAGTGAGGATCACAAAACGGCCTTTATAAGTGATAGTTTAAGTGCCGGAAAGTGCCCAAAACTCACTCAAAGTGCCGAATTCAGCAAAATTCAGCATTTAAACAATCTAATTTTATGCAGAAACATGGTTAAATGGTCCTGAATGCTTTCCTAATTGTCGGGAATCAAAAGTGTCATAAAAAGGTACATAAAGCACACTAAACTGCAAAGTTTAGCACTTTAACGAACCAGTAACCAACTGAACAACCGGACACTACCCGAAACATCAAATTTACACTAGAAATATTTATAAACATGCACTTACAAGTGTATTTTCAAACCATAAATTGTTACAAGAACTTTGCCATAGATTTTGTTACAAAAATATAAATATTGGATGTTGGTTTTTATAAATAAAAGTGACTAAATATGTATTTAGGAAATATATATTTAGAAGACACCATGTGTGTGATTATTTGTATATTTTGTGTATTAGTTATATTATTTTAGGAGAAGAAATAATATAACACATCAAAACACCAAGGATTACTTTCCAAAAATATTACCAAAATTCCAAGGAATAAATATACAAGTTATACACAAAATGTTGGTGAAACCGAACTATGGAATAAGACTTACAAAAATATTCCGGAAAATTATTCACAAAGTATATTTTGGTAAATAATATTTTGGACACCAAGGAAATGAAAATATGATTTTTATAATTACTACAAGAATATATCATATTTTTTACAAGGAAAAATATGTTATTTTTGGCATGTATGAATATATATTTTTCTTGAAATTTTAGAAAATATATTATTTTTAAGAAATATATATTTTCTTACACAAACCCGAAATACAATATTTTTGAGGTGAAAGATATATTTTCTCAAGTAAATATGAAGTATATCATTTTTGGAGAAAAATGAGTTTATATATATATATATTGTCCAAGTTAGACATGAAAATATATTATTTTTGAAACTTATGAGAAAATACAAATATTTTTGCCAAAAGAAAAATTATAAATAATTTTTTTTAAATAATATTCATTACAATATATATACTTTGGAAATATATATTGATGGACTTTTAGTAAAGATAATATTCCGAAAAGATTAATACGAAATTAAGTATAAGAATACTTAATGAATACAATAAAAATACGTATTCTCATACGTATAAATGCACACCGGAATACGACCCTAATACATGGTAAAATATACAAGTATAAGAATACGAATACAAATACCCCCATCCTTGAGAAGGATATAACAAATAATTATATAACTTGGAATAATATCGAAGATACAAAGAACGTAACTCAAAGACACTAACAAATACTAAATCAAGGCACGGCCCGTTCGTCTAATAGACGTTAGTACGTTGTAGGTAGTCGTGTTTACCGAATGAGCTTGAGTTACGTTGGTTGAAGACGCAAGACTGTGAGTTCATGTCCCCCTTTTCTTTAAATTGTTTTGTTTCATAACTTCGGGGGTGAAGTACATGTTACAAAATGATTACAAACAATTTCAATTGGTATGGTTAGCTTTGGAAAGTACAGTAGATCATGTGAATAGGTAGGCGCACTCTTAAGACCAATAATCCTCGTGTTAGGACCGAGGGGTATGATTGATAGATCTATTTGGGTGTAGCGAGCCCACACCTGTGTGGACCAGGGTGGCCCATGAGGTGACTATGCCTTACAGCCGGAGGCCCGGTACAAATTTGCTAGGTTTGAGCCGTCCTATGCCATGCACGCATATTAATGGCCTTGCAAACCATTAATCGATATGTTTCCTTGTTTTTTCTTTCATACCGGGATTTACAAAACTTACATACATACAATGATATCAAAGGTTTATTCATACACACAAACAAACACATGAACTCGCTCAACTTTTGTTGATGTTCTCAAAATACATGTATTTCAGGAAATTAATAGTGGATCTGGTGGGCGTTGGATGTTTCAAGCTGCGTTAAGAATAAATGATGTCATCCGTTGTTTTAGGGTTTGGTCAGCATGTCTTATTCCTGGACGAGACACGTCACCCAAATCCCGGTTTTTATTTAGTATCTTTTGTCGAGTCTTTGAGAACTCTTAAACAAGTTGCATGGGTTGTACTCGAGTTTGAAATTTTATGTCTTAAAACAATGTTGTTGCTTTGTTTCTAAACTTAATTTAATGGATGACCATATATGATTTTTATCATATAGTTGTTGTTATGATTGAATGCAATGGTATTAAGAAAGTCACACAATAATCACGCTTCCGCAAAAGTCAAGGTGTGACAGTTTAAGCATGAATCGATTTGTGTTTTTAGCGAGTAAAACTCAAGTAGCACACACATATTTTTTATAAGGCAAAATATGTAACATATTTTTTTTATTTCTCCATATAAACCACACACAAAAGCTTGAAATTTTATTCTCTACTTCCCAACAAACAACTTAAATCGACCACCAACTGAAAAGGTTTGTAAACTCTTTCCCTCATGTCCGGACTCGGTCACAATTTGGTTCAAGGTTCAAAAGATTGAGTCATTGACCATTTGACTAAAAGTAAATCAATATGGTTAATTGAGAAGTATAAATAGGAAAAAAAAAATGAAAGCTCTATGGTAACACCCCATCCGTAACCCGGGTGATTATTTACAATTAATACACTTACTGTGGAAGCAAACTAAACTTTCATTAAAACATATAATAGTCTGAGTACAACATATTATTTATTTACAATAGCTAACATCTAGGTCTTCAAGTCTCGGTTGTCTTTTCTCTATTTCTAAGAGTGTCCCACTGATTACATGTGACATCTATACTCAAACGACATCAGCTATATATTGGTGAGCTCATGTTTTACAGTTTACAAAAACACAATTGACATGCATGCAACATAGGATGTGATATTTTGGGGCAATGGCAACCCTGTGCCATTCACGACCTTTTCCCAACCACTAGCAATTGGCTTGTCAACCCCCCGGCCATCGCATAGGTATGGTAGTGTTGTGATGCATGCGAGGAACCATATCCTCTTTTCATCCAGTTCCAACATGTCACACCCCGACCACGTAAAACAACAAACCGCGGCAGAAACGTCAGGGAGTGTAGTAACAGAATTATTGTTTCACAACCATGGAAATTGAAGTTTTGTTTTATTTATTAACAAAGAGGGGATACATTGTCTTTAAACAAAAGAAACAAGAGTACATAACATTATTTAAACTAATCTTGCTTCTTTTATGTCACTAAGGTCCGAGTCCATCCTAGTGTATCCTGATCAAACCTATGCATCAGCTCCTGAAAACACATGTAAAAATAGGTACGTCAGCATAAAAATGCCTGTGAGATACATAGGTTTTGTTAAAATAGGATTCATGACTTAAGTTTAAAGAAATGTTTGATAAAAGTTAGTCATGAATCTTGTTAAGTGTTTTCTTTTATAAATCATACAAAAATTTGATAAGAAATCAGATTATATAAAAGAAAGGTGTATGGTTAATTAAATAACCAAGTAAAATGGGTTGTATAAAATAAACTGTTTGTAAAACAATGTCTTTGTGAAGATATGTTATTTGTGTAAAATGTAATATGTCTAAACTGAAATGGTTTAAATAAAGCCACGATATGTAATATTATAAAAGCACTTATATATAGGAAGTACCAGCGGCGTATCCACCATGCTTTTATCATATTACACACGCCTGGTTATTTAAATCACTTACTCAAACAAACCACCAAAATGTACTGTTTAAACCAATGTCAAAAATGTTTATGTGTAAACAATGTCTATTGTCAAATGTAAATCATGTAATGTATAACCAAATGTTAAGGTATTTATGTGTAAACAATGTCTATTGTCCAATGTAAATCATGTAATGTGTAATCAAATGTCATGTATGACAAGTGAAATATATCAACTAAACCATAGGTAAAATGCACAAAAACAAGGTATTGAAATAAAGCATAGTTTAAATCAAAGTTATGTTTTGTAAAATAACTGCATGTTATACTGATACAAACATCTATGTGGTATTGTTAAAATGCATACATTCAAGCCTTGCGACTGTGGCGACAAACCCTTAAGCAAATTAAATGTTTATCTAAATTATGTATATTGGATTCAGTCATTCCTTCCATCCAAACAAACCTAGAATTTCAGGAACGGGAGTTGTCAATTCCTATGGTACCATTACTTACTACCAAGCAGCGTAGCTAATGTTAATGAATGTATTTTTGTCCCATTTAAACAAACCAAATGTCATACCAAAATGTAAGCATGTTATGTGAAAACAATGTACTAAGTATGCAATAAATGAACATACATAGCATGTGATGTAAAACAATGTACTAAGTATGCAATAAATGAACATACATAGCATGTGATGTAAAACAATGTACTAAGTATGCACTAAATGAACATACATAGCAAAAACATGGATAAAATCATGTACTATACGTGTACTAATGAACATAACATGTATGAGATATGAAATCATGAAAAAGCACGAAAGTAACAAGTAGGCACATGTGTTTCACCCAAAAATGTTTGAAAAACAGTAAAAGAGGGGACTATGTACTCACTTGAGATTGCTCAGTAGTCTTTGGATAACAACCAAGCAATGCTAGAAAGATCACGGAATCAAACGGCACCTAATATAGGTAACTACGTTAATAAACCGGACCTAAATCGGAAGATCGGATAGGATAAGGTTTCGTAAACCAAATGAGTATTGGAACTCATATGATATGGTTTAACAAAACCTACATACTAAAACGAAACCTAACCTAAGTGCTTACGACCCGTTTAGGTAGCTTACGCTACTTTAACGCGTCGTTCGCGTAAACCGCGTTTGGACCGCCTAACTAGTCCTATGACAAGTATTATATGCCTTAACAAGTCTAATAATGTTGCCTAATCAGTTTAGATGTCAAAAATTAAGTTACGTATGCTTAAAATGAATTTATGCGCAAAAAGGGCATTTTGGTCATTTTCCTAAGGCATATAAACTACCTATCATACAACTAACTAAACGTAGTGACCACAAGGTATAACCTCGGAAGGTTATTCCCTATACAACTATGGTCACAAAATATGTTTGGTCGGATCCTAATGATCGACCAAACGGGTCGGGTTCGAAAGTCTAAGCGGTTGTTTAGACCGCTTACCTTACGACCCTATATAAGCACTAAACCTAAAGTGACGAGCTAAACATGTTAAAACATTTTTAACGAATTTAGAAAACAAGTTTGATATCAAAACAAAGGGTTTTGATACCCAAGAATAGTTTGGTTGCAAAATACGCATAAACGCGCATTTTGACCGAAACTATAACTCGTCACTATGCCTAAATAACGTGGTAATCAGTAGGTATAGTCACAAGGGACTATAACCATCGTGATTACGCTCACGTTGCGAAGTTCAAACGAACTTCGTGTTGACCATAAACTGGTCAAAGTAGAAAGTCAAACACAGTTTGACTTTCGTGCTTAAAACGCGTAAAAGAACGAAAGAATACTTACAAGAGGTCCAAGAAATGGAGGTTTGATCTGAAAATTCTCAGGTATGAAGTGTATACACTTCAACTTAGAGAATATGAGCAGATCAAGTGTGAGCTTAGAATGAAAAACTTGGGGTTTATATAGTTTTCGGGCCACCGTTAGGATCGTTCATCGAAAACCGAGCTTCGATCTAAACCTTACATGTGTGCCCATGGTTTTAGAATACCATGGGTGCCCCAAAATAGCCTATAGAATGTTTAAAAACCGTTTGCAACACTTGGAAACAGCTGGAATAAGCTGTAAACAACAATCTGCTGAACTGGGGGGCTCTCGCACCCCGTGTAGGCCAAGCCTACATCCTACGCGGCCCACCTAAGCTGGTCAGATCAGCAACAAGTTTCAGAAAGTGCAGTTTCAGTCCCTGCATGCTTTTAAGGCCATTTTCGATGCGTTAAAAGCTCGTTAAGCCATTTTCAAGGCTCTAAAATGATGCCTAAGAATAAGGGACATGAAACATGCTCAAAAATATGTCGGATGTCGGTTCATTTGGCCGTACGATCACGTTATTCGGTTAATTACGACGAAACACGAACGAACGCGAAAATCGATCCAAATCACACGACGAATGGAATTTTATCATGCCAATCACTAAAATAAAATATTTTAATGATTACATAAAATTTTGGATGTCCGGATGTATTCAGAACGTAAGTTATGGGCGAAAATGCAAACTTATGCACTTTTTGACGCTTTTAGTCCCTGAATGACCAAAAAGTTTATTTTTGCACACCGAACCCCTCAAAGCCTATTTATAAGCTATATAAAGGATATTTGATTGTCAAGAACTCTTACTATCAATCTTGGATCCCGAGACTATTACACGGACTCTAAGATGGATGATGGTAGTGGATGTGGGTTGTAGTGGTGGTGGAGTGTGGGTGAAGTGGGAGAGAGGTGGTTTGCCAAGGGATGCCTTTGAAGTGAACCAAGCACCTCTATTTATAGCCTGCACAGAAGCCCGGACTCAGCCCCGTGTCCATCCACTTTCTCTTTCTTCATTAATTGCAGTTTGTCTGCATTAGCTCCACACGCCCCCGTGTGCAGAAACGTATCTGTACTATCAAGATTTGCTTGGATTCTGCGAATCTTAGCGTTGACCATGACTGTGTTGAGCTGGGCACGCCCCCGTGTCAGGAATAGAAGCTTCTATAGCTTTGTCCTTTCTGTAGATATCTGGCCACGCCCCCGTGTCCGTTGGGCACGGGGCCGTGGTCAGCCTTCTGTTCTCTTGTTTTTGCTTGGGAAGATGCTGTCGAGAGGTCGGGCATGCCGCGTTTATTCCTTTTCTTGTATTTATGTTAGATTTTACTGCATATTTGTCCCTTTTGTTCATTTACGCTCATTTAGTCCTGAAAATACAAAAGGAAGACAAAAGCACACTTTTTCGAACATTAGTACTAAAAAAGGGTTAGTTTTATGCCTCATTTGATGTAATTTATATGTTGCATTTTACACACATCAATTGCACATTACAACATTTTTATATTATTACCAGTTCAGACATAACAAGCATACAATCACAATTTTATATAAACATGATAACTCACCTGCTAGTACGATCGGGGGTACTATCTCAGAGTCCTGACACAATCACACAATCCTAGGTTAGGTAATGGTACACCTAACTAATCATTATCATGGTTGGATATTGGTTAACGCTCCCTTATTTAAGCATAGTTGATCAGTGCATTACTAACTAAGGCTAGGCTACCCAACACCCGTCCCTGACAATAACCATAATACCTAAAAATAATACTAACACTACTACTACTAATAATAATAATACTAATGTTAACTACTAAAAATAAATAATCAATAACTAAACATAAACTTAAACAAGAGCATATCTTAAAACTATCTACGATAGTTTGATGTAGAATCTTCCCACCCACTCCAAAAATGACTACTAACACCCAAAAAGGGTACTGTGTACTTTGGATTCTCTTTATACTAGATCGTTCCCAAAAAAATATATATATTCCTAAACTTAACTATGTTGTATATACTTGTAAGAAGAAGCAAGCAACTCAATTCTGATGGATGACATGCTTGCGTGCATGCTTACTTTATGTAGAACTCAAATCAAATTGGATGAAATAATTTATATTATTATTATATAATTATTATAATTAACTCAGTTGTTTCACTTGTTTTTCTCATATAACTTTTAACATATAATGTTTTACAAAATAATAGGACTAGTTACATATTTCACACGTTTATAATATGTACATTAAGGTTCAAGGTATTACATCTACTATGAAAATAAGTCATCACGATAACTATCAATATTGTATATTTTTAGTATACTAAATTTAAGCTTTTATAATAATAATAATAATAATAATAATAATGGTAATAACAACAACAAGAGTTAACTTCCGTTTTGCTCTCTGTGGTTTGGTCATTTTAATGGTTTTACCCAAGTCGTTTAAAAAGTGCCATTTTCCTCCCTGGTGTTTCGATTTTGTAGCCAGTTCGCTCCGAAGAACTAACTCCATCTAAAATGTTTGTTGAATAGAAGGGTATTTTGGTAACTTGACACACAAAAATAAGGATATTTTGGTAATTTACTTGTAAAGATATTTTATTATATATAATATACATATAACACATACACACACTCTCTCATCGCTCTCTCCCTCTCCAGCCACCAATAGATGACATCACCAACAACCAACAACCACCATCCCCACCAACTCCACACCGCCAGCAACCACCACCACCACTGCATTTTTGAATCGTCTCTCTCTAAACCCCACCACCAAGATCTAATATCTGAACCATCTCTCTTTCTCTATCTAAACCCCCACCAGCCAACAATCCCACCATTCACTATTTCAATTTACCGTCGTTCACCTAGCCACCACCAGCCCCATCGCCATAAGCCATTTCCACCGCCGGCGACCACATCACTACATTCCCAGACAAACATTCATTTAAAACCCCAATTCAGTTCTTTCAAATCTAAGCAATGTCTAACATAATTTGCAGAAATTCGAATCATTTGCAAGATTAAAACCTAACCAATTAAACAATTTCAATTTCAAGTTTAATCGCAACAGGAGCCTTCCAAACCCCACCATCGCTGCCATCTGCATCTTCACAAAATTAGATCTGAACTCGGAGATAGTATAGATGGTGATGGTTGTCGGATATGAAAAGACACTAGATGGTAGTGGTTTTCATGATGACTTCTCTAGTACAGATCTCGCCTTTGTCGGAGGTTTAGAGGGCCGGTTGTGGTGGTGGTAGGTTTAGAGAGAGAGGGGAAAAAGAGTGTGAAAGAGAGAGTAGGGGTGGTAGTAGCTGGTGGCGACGGTGGCAGATGTTGGTGGCTGGTGGTGCTAGCAGGTGAAGCTGGTGGTTGTTGGTAAAGGAAAAGATTAGGAGTAAATACATAGGTCTTGTAATATTGGAAAAAGAAAGGGGTAGGTTAGTATTACTTAAATAATTTACATATATATGGTTCTTTAATTAAATAAATTGCTTTATTAGTTTTTATTTGTTAAAAGACAAAAATACCCTTCTAATTAACAGTCATTTTGGATAGCGTTAGAGTCGTGGAGCAAACTGGCGAAAAACCGAAACATCAGGGAGGTAAATGTCCGTGTTTAAATGATTGGGGCAAAACCGTTAAAATGACCAAACCACAGGAAGCAAAACGAAAGTTTACTCTAACAACAGCAACAACAACAGCAACATCAGCAGCAACAGCAACAACAACAACAATAACAATAAATAAATGTAATTATACGGTTGGTCTGTGTGGTTTGTTATTTAAGACAATGGGTATAAAGGTAATTTTATATGGGTTTAACAAAACAAGTTAACCTTATTAGTGTCGTGAACTAAAAATGCAAGAAAGATAAAACTTGGAGACTGCCAATGCAAAAGAAAAAGGCACAAACATAGAAACTGTAATGCGTCCGAAACCAAAGGGACCAATCGTGTAATTACTCTTTTTTAAAAACGTTTTGACGTTAAAAATTGGGAGCGATTTATTGGGGAACAAAAAAAAATTGTGAACTAAGAAACTAATATTTAAAAAAACTCTTTAAAAACTATTGTACATGGAAAAAAAACGTTTTTACATATTGTTTACGAATCTTTTGTATATAAACACATTTCTGTAGGATCGATTTGTGACCCAAACGAGTCATTCAGAAGAGTTTTTCACCAATACAAAAGGCGGAAACAGATGTATCGGTGTTATTTCAGCTGAATTGCACGAGAAATCACTTTAAACTGTCTTTTGATTGATATCAGATCGATTACAATGCTGTAGACACTTCGGCAGAGCTTCGCTACCGAAATCAGAATCGTTACAAATGAATAGGCACATCAGGTATTTATAGGAGAGGTAATTTCGCATGGATCTGTCAAGCGAAACCTGATTTCGCACGAAATAACTCAAACGAAATCACCATTTGATTTCATACGAAATACCCAGCTTAATTTCGTACGAAATTACCAAAGTGTAATTTCGTGCGAAATACCTACAAACACACTTTTCCTCGTTTTCCGTGCCCTGATCTATCTATTACAATCCAAGACTCGATACAAGACGAAGTCGACAGACGTATGCACCAACATACTCCCCCTCGGATGTTGACGAAGTCTTCGGTCTCGAGTCTTCGGTTGTCAAACCTTCAGTCTTTATCAGTCTTCTTGTCCTCTTCAAAAATTCTCCATTGTAAGCATCCTCAATCAATCTCGTTCTTTATCTCTGTCCTTTCCAGAAACTATCTTTTCCAGTATCGCAACCTGGCTATCTACATCTTCAAAAACTCCCTCTTGATGTCTTCAGACTCCCCCTTTCGATATGCTGGGATCGCAGTCTGGAATTCTTAATCCAAGATCTTGACCTGGCTCACATCTGGATCAAAACCTGGCTAACCTGCACAATCTCTACCTCACAATAAGTTTCACAAATTTAAAATTTATCAAATTTAGAAATCTCATGCAGGTACCAATCAATCAATAAATGATTTTACAATGTTGATCTCTGATGAAACACTTGTAAAGATATCATTTTTTTAAATATCTTTTTCATCTTAAACATCTCAAACAAACTCTCCCAAACCTTTTGTTCACCATGTTTAGCACTTGGAATTTTGAAAATCAGCTCTCCAACATCAGTTGTCAAAAATCTTTTTGGATTTTTCAAAAATATTTATGCTAAAACACACAGAAAATCTTTTTGGAATTTTGAATTTAAAGAAATGCAATAAAGAAATATTTACATACAATATTTTTATGAGTTTGTGTAAGAGGATCATATCAGTTTTTGAGACACATCACCAACACCATTAAGCTTTAAACATTTTAAGTTCTAAACGATTCACTTAGATTGTCAGTATACTGATCCTCTTAAATTTTCACACAAAGTTCAACTGTTTCGAGATACAAGATTAGTGTTTTAAGCACTTAAACTTATACGCGTGTCCCACCTCAGAATATACTCTCGTATCCAGATCCCAATATTCAATCTTACATGTGAGTATACCTAGATGATATCTGTAAAGGGTTAAATGCGAGGGCCATGAGAGCTCAGGCTATTGCTTCCGCAAAATCAGAGAGATGACAGCTTCGACTTTTGGTGTGTTCCCTTTAGAGAATCTTTTCTTCAACAGCACATGATTAGCATTTTTCAATGTTTCATCATTTTTTATGCTGAGGGCGGTGCTATATTTCAAGCAAGTAGAAAGTATTATACGGGGACTAGGCCATTGCTTCCGCAAAATCGGAAGTCCCGGGATAATACCCCAGATATCACTAAGCACAAAGACCTAGTATCTCAGAAAAAGGGACCTTTTAAACAAGATTTCGGGGGTTACCCATATATCCGAGAGATGTTCCCCATGATATAAGTAAGTTTGAAATTTAGGTTTATATCTCGTCACAATCTACTAAATGTGCAAAAACCTACTGGCACATCATCAGTGAGACCGTTTATCACATTTTAACTTTTCAATTCTTTAGTATGTTGTGATAGTCCACTGATGTACTATCATTTCCTCTTTTTCACAACAAAAACTCATTTTTGATTTTTTATCATGTTTTTGGCTTTTTCAAATTTTCTAATGTTTTTGGATTTTCTGAAAATACTTACTCCCCCCTAAAATTCAAAAGCATTTTAAAGAAATTTGAAAACAAACTGTACAAGAAAATAACAACTGACATCAAATCGCCTCAAATCGCCATTCACTTGGCATAAACAATCAGAACTCCCCCTTACAACAAACTATTTTTCCATTATGATTTCAAAACACTTAAGTTTGTATTAATCAAATGATTTTTCCGGAAAATAAGTTTTGTTGATTTCATAAAACCACTTGTAGGTTAGGGGATTTATTCATCACCTTGTTTTCCAATCTTTTTAATTATAGTTAAATCAAGTTCAACTTAATGAACTTGATTAACCACTTGTAGGAATAACTACCAATAACTTGTAAGTAAAACCTCTCTTTCAACCACTTGTCGGTTTGCTTACCAACAAAATACCTCTTGTAGATTTAAATCTCAGAATGTCGATTCCTACTCCACACTACCAACCTGGGAGTTCCGGCAAGTCACACTTAAACATATTCAAAAACATTTCAAGAATGATGCCGATTCATGCTCCGCGATTACCAACTTGGGAGCTCCGGCAAATCAGGTTTTTTCAGTTAGAGATATTCTCCCAAGCCTGACAGACCTTGGGAGATTCCGAATTACCAACACTCGGTTGCTTACCTTCCATCTTCTTCTCATAAAATTCCTTTATCCCTTTTACTTTCCCGTCAATCATTTTTCCAAAAATATGTTTTACTTTGGAGTTAAAGGTCTTCTCAACATCAAAAACTTTCTTTTCAGAAAAAAATTGATTTGATATTTCAACTTTTCCAATTTTTGTTTTAAAATTTTCAGCCCTCAAAGGTGGAAAGTTTGCATCATCCATTGGAGGAACTGATTTCTCATCTTTTACTTCAACTTGTAGCTCCTGTGATTTTGTGGAATTAGATTCATCACCAGAACCATCACTTGATTTCTTAACCACCCATTTTTTATTGTTAAGATTTTCTTTTCTTTTGTAAACAGCTTTCGAACATTCACCAACTTCAAAAATTGAGTTTTCAAAAACTTTAAACTTGTTGGTTGATGGTTCAACTTTTTCAACAATCTTTTCTTTCAATTTACCAGAGACTCCCTGTTTTGTCTGTATTGCCTTTGGACAATTCCTAGCAATATGACCAACTGTTTTACATTGAAAACAGGTTCTCGTCTCTATCTTCTTCTGAACAACACTTTTCTTCATTTCTTCTTGCTTCTTGGCAAGGAATTCTTTGTTCGTCTGCTTCCAGAATGAACTCTTTTCTTCTCTATCATCATAAGTACCTGACACAAATACAGTTTTTGGTTTATAAGTTTTCTCATTTTTATAATTTTTCGGTGGAATAAAACCCAATCCCTTCTTTTTGAAATTACCGATATGATTTGGTTTCTTTTGAAAACCTGAACCAGAACTGTAACCCCTTTTCTTGTTTAGTCTTTGTTGAACTCTTGAGGTGTAAGGTCTAGGTTTATCAGAAAGATTTACATCTTTTATTTAAGAAATATTAATTTCTGTTAGTTTGAAAACTTTTTTAATCATTTCAGTTTTAACACCTCTTATTGGAAAAGGCTCATCAGAATATAATTTGTCAGAATCTTTCAAAGTATATGCTACTTTGATTGATTCGTCATTCAAATTAGATTTTGATAACAAAAATTCTTTATTATAAACTCTTTTGCCCTGTTTGTCTTTTTGACTTGACGTGTCGGACTTTGATTTTGACACTGATTTTGACTCCTCTGTTTCATCTTTATCCAACACCTGATCTACCACTTTCTTTATTAACTCAGACTCATGATCAGTGTCAGACGACGTGAACGTGACATCAATATTTTCTGGCAAGTTATCTGAAGACTCAGACTCCCACTGTAAGTTTGTTGCCTTTTTGACTCTTTCTGAATTTGGATTTCGAGGAGAATATCCATTTTCGACCGGAGGTGGACATTTGTTATAGACAACACTTGATTTCTTACCAGAAATCTTCACTTCATCATCTTCTTTTGTTTCAGAATTCTTCTCTTCAGAAGTCTTTTCTTCTTCAAACGTCTTCAATCCTTCTACTATCGGGTAAATCCTGTCAACCACAAAAGTAGAACATGAATAACTTTTTAATAATCTATTTACTCTCTCGGTTTCTATTCTCTGAGTTTCCAGTTTCAACTCAAGCTCAGAACACTTTTCAGTGTAATAGTTGACATTGTCAAGTTGTCTCATGTATGCTCCTTTGAGTGTATTCATTGCTATAACTTGTTCACTGCTCTACTCATTGTATTTGTTCATGGCTTTGTTCAAGACATCATATGATTCTTTCAGCCTTTTTTATGTTGTGTAGCAATTCATTGTTTTGTTTTATCAGAGATTCACAATTCATACACTTCTCAGAAACCTTGACTGCATCAGCATCTGTTTTAATTTCAAATGTTGGAACTTCTGTGACTTTTCTCACTTGAATTTCTTCTTCAACCTTTTTCTTCTTCTTAGCTTCAGCATGTTTATTTTGCTCTTCTTCTTCTTCATATTTCTTCTTTTTCTCAGCTTCAGCAATTAAATGTTTTCTGATTTTTTTTGCCCAATATACATCAGTATAATCATTAATAACCTGAGCAACAAAACCTTTAGCCAAGAATTCTTTGTCTGGACAATAATTGTCCCAGCTGAAACCTTCTGGCAATTTTTCATCCTCTTGATCAACCAAGCATGCTTTATTATCATTTGAAATGTATTTATCCCAACTGAATCCTTTTGATGAATTTCCATCATCTTGATTACCAAAACAAGCTTTCTTTGAACTCTCAATTTCTTTCCTAGCATGAGCTATTTGTGGCTGTTGTTGTTGATATGGCTGTTGAGCAACTTGATGATAAATCGCCTTTCGATAGTAATCGTTGTTTCCGAAAGGATTTTGAGCTCCGCTTGCTTCACGATTTGTGCACCCTCTCTTGAAATGCCCCTTTTCCCTGCAACGAAAACAAGTGACTTTAGATTTATCAAAACCTAAAGTAGAAACATTTGCATCACGGAAATCATCTCTTCCCGTAATTTGTTTAAACTTTTCGGCTCTTCTCAACACGCTCGCCAAGCACCACTTTATATCCATTAACTCCATCTCCTCAGCATCAACTTGATCGTAATCCTCTTTTGTAAGCATTGGATTCCCGATTCTCCCTGCAACTAGACTACCATAAGATTCAAGCACAGTTACCAACAAAGACATATGGCTTTTAGCTACTTCCTCTGAATAATTTTGATCATTTTCCAGATTTAAAGCAATTTTGCATTGAAGAACTTTGCCACTCTTTGTTGCAGAAAAGTGTGGATCAAATGATGGAAATGAAGTAAATCCTGTTTTGCTGCTTGATCCCTGAGATGAACTTTCAGAAGAACCTTTTGCATTAAACGCAGTTTCAATTTTTGGAGAAAGATTTGTTTTGTCACTAACACCACCTTTGTAATACAACCCAATGTCTTGTTCCCCATCATAGTTCTTCATTCTTGCTATTTTTCTTTGTTCCATCTCTTGTGCTTCAAGTTGTTTAATGAACTCGCTCAATGTTAGATTGTTAAAACCTGGTTTATTTTTCAACATCATAAGATACGTGCCCCATTCATCATGTGGCAACGCATCAGAAAATTTTTCAATCAATTCATCTTTATCTTTCTTAATGCTCAATATGCTCATATTTTTCAATAAATTGCAATATCTTTCGATAATCTGCTTGGTGTTTTCACTTCTTAACCCACGGAAGAGATCAAATTCTTTCTTCAAAAGTGACTTTTAGATTTTCATCATCTCATCACTACCAAGAAACTTTGACTCTAATTCTGTCCAAATCGAATGTGCACTTCCGTTGTGTTGAAGTATGATCAAGATGTCTTCTTTAATCGCTTGCTGCAACAAACTAACCATCAACTTCTCATCTTTGTATTTCTTTTTCTCTTCAGCACTCAACTCTCTAATTGGTATTTTCACATTGTTGTTCCCGACTGGTCTAGTATATTGAACTTCAGTATGTTCCCATGTATCTAAATGATAAGCTTCAACCCAGTTACCAAAACGTTCAGCCCATCCGCTAAAATCATCAATGTCCAAAAGCTTAGGCGGTTTTTGTGTTGTTCCCGTTTCATTTTCAAGCATCGTATTCTGAGTAATTGTCATCGGACTAGCAAAAGCATTGTAAAACTCATTATCCATGATTCGATTTTCAAAAATTCACAAACAGTCAGTTTCAAGCGAAATACTATCTTCAAACGAAATACCACTTTTCACGCGGAATAAACTTTCAAGCGAAATAAGCCTCTTTCAAACGAAATTACCCTCTTGGTACGAAATAGACTAATTTCGTACGAAATTCCAAAAGCCTTTCACACGAAATACCTATTTCACACGAAATTAACTCAAGCTCATATGAAATTTGATTTCGTATGAAATACCACTCTGATTTCGTGCGAAATTATAGCAATGTTCAAACGAAATAATATCAACTTCCGAGCGAAATAAGATTTTTGAACTGTTTTAAGCCGAATTAATGTCTGAAACTTTCAAGGGTTTGTTAAAACACTATTTCGCATAAAACGTGAGAAAATCAAGCCATTTTGTCCGTAAAAACTTGTTAATTTTGAAAAGAAGGTGTAGAAATGAGATTTTGCAGCTGAAATGGTAAGAACTCTTCCTCCTGAGCTCTGATACCACTTGTAGGATCGATTTGTGACCCAAACGAGTCGTTCAGAAGAGTTTTTCACCAATACAAAAGGCGGAAACAGATGTATCGGTGTTATTTCAGCTGAATTGCACGAGAAATCACTTTAAACTGTCTTTTGATTGATATCAGATCGATTACAATGCTGTAGACACTTCGGCAGAGCTTCGTTACCGGAATCAGAATCGTTACAAATGAATAGGCACATCAGGTATTTATAGGAGAGGTAATTTCGCATGGACCTGTCAAGCGAAATCTGATTTCGCACGAAATAACTCAAACGAAATCACCATTTGATTTCATGCGAAATACCCAGCTTAATTTCGTACGAAATTACCAAAGTGTAATTTCGTGCGAAATACCTACAAACACACTTTTCCTCGTTTTCCGTTTAAGTTCGAAGCCTTTCTATATAAACATTTCTAGAAGTCTTTCACATAAAAAAATTGTAAATGATCCTTTTTACTTTATTTTAAGTTGTTTTTGAATTTTTGTTAATCATGTGTTATTAAAATAAAACAGCTTCTATGTAGCTTTATATGCAAAAAAAAAAAAAAGATAAAAATTAACTTTTTATATAGAAATAATTTTTTTTTAGTAAACTGCTAAAATGGTCCCTGAGGTTTGGTCATTTTTGTCACTTTAGTATAAAACTCAAACCTTTTGAATTTGGGTCCCTTTGGTTTCAATTTTGTTGCCATTTAATGAAGGGAAAAATTGTTAGATTTTTTTTTTAATTTGTTATAATAAAACGTTAAAAGATCATTTTGCCATTCATTAAAAGGGATGAAGAAGAAAGAAAAGTTGGGTGTTAACTGAAAAATCTAACCAGATTTTGATTTTGAATGAAAATGGCAACAAAATTGGAATCGCAGGGACCCAGATTCAAAAAGTTTGAATTTTGGACTAAAGTGACAAAAGTAACCAAACCTCAGGGATCGTTTTGACAGTTTACTCAAATCAAAATATGGTCAGATTTTTCGGTTAACATTCATTTTTTTTCTTTTTCCTCTCTTTTAATGAAGAGCAAATGGTCTTTTAACATTTTATATATAACAAACTAAAAATGCTGATCATTTTGCCCATGATTAAAAGAGAAGAAAATGACAAAAAAACTGGATGTTAACTGAAAAATCTGACTAGATTTTACTTTTAGATTAAATGTCAACAAAGTTGAAGCTACATGAAACTAAATTCAAAATGTTTAAATTTTTGACTAAAGTGATAAAGGTAACCAAAACTCAGTGACCATTTTAGTGGTTCCCTCTATTTTTTTTTATAAATTTTAGCCATGATTCTTTACCTTTTCATGGTTACTCACCACATTATATATATATATATATATTATTATTTTTTTTTTTTTTTGATGGTGAAAATCTAGTGTGGGGACTGGAGCATGACATACGTCACTATTGATGGTGAGTTGACGTCAAAACCTTCCAATCTTTAATCAAATCCAACCCACCTTCCCACTCCAGTCATTAAATTTTAAAACGACATCGTTTCCTTTTTCACTTTTGGTTCCTTTTTCTGCTACTTTTAGCCCCTTGGGATTTGACACATTCATATTCCCCATCCCATTTCATCCAAAACTAGAAACTCAATACCAACACAAATTATATAAATTTTATTGTCGGTTTTCAATTAAGTTGTAGCATTTATTTACATATATAAAAAACTATGATCATATAGATGGTAGCTACAACTTGTTAAACCCGATCCCGTCCATCGATACCACCACATTGCTTGTTCTTGCATCATCGCTGCCACCACCTCCACCTCCACCACCGTTAAAGAAATGACCAATTCCCTCAAACTCCGGTTGCTCGAATGTGAACAATGGAGTAGAGGGGATGTAATTCGTCTCCCACGGGTGCAAGTTAGCGCCCGGGAGTTCTTGGATGTTAAAATGAGCCTCAGTCTTGCATATTTTAGCAACATGTGTAGGGGCAGGAGTAGGGTGGTGATTTGGGAATAAGGGTTTAACCATGGTTGGGTTAGGGGTATGATGCAGGGTTGGAAAACTTGGTAAGTTTAGAAGTGATTTAATGTCTTGATCATGGATTTTTTGATGGTTGTCACCAAATAGATATGGGTGTTGGAGAGGTGGCACCGGCGGATTATGGTGGTGCAACAACGCAGTAGTATCGTCATTAAAGGGCATTTTAGTCATTTCAATGGGTTGAGGAGTTGATGGTGATTGTTCTAGTGTGGATTGGTGGTGTTTGAAATGAGGGTAGTTTTGTCCACCATTTGATTTCTTTTCCCCTAGCTTGTGAAATATTCTACAAATCACCCATTCATCCTGCAAAAAGATTTGTACTATATGCATCAAAACTTGTAACAATATTAACTAAAAACTACCCAAAAAGAAAGTATCAATGGTAATAACCATTTATTTTTTGAATATTTGTATTTCCATTCTTTATTTCTTAAAAATTAAAAAATATGTGAAACTATATCTAAAGGTTTCTCACATGCAAATATTTTTAGAGGTGTTAAAACATGTGTTTGTGGGTTGACACGAACCCAACACAGGCCTAAAAGTTGTGTCATCACACGAACCCGAACATGATACGAGAGTTTTAAGGGGTTGATTCACACTCAACCTTTTTAACCCATATTCGTACTTTAAAACTCATGCTTAAACCATAAAATCAAACACTAATTTCTCTTATATCTTTCATTCTTTTTTTATCTTTCAAATGTCGACATGAAATATAGACTTGGTTTAAAATAAGGCGTAATGTACATTTTTTAAAAGTTCGTCAACCCACAAACTTGTCACAACCCAAACATAGGGCCGGCAATTTTACACGAATACACGACACGAACCTACACGAAGTTAACAGGTATCGTGTATGGCCTTAACAGGTATCGTGTACCAAACAGGTAGACACGATATTACCCGTTAGTACACGATAAGAAATTAAATTAAATAAAACTCATCAGCCATGTGCGTGTGGGTTCCTTAATTCCTTTCTATTTTCATTCCTCATTCAATTCAAAAAAATAAAACCCTAAACTCCCTCTGTAACTCTCAGATAGCATGTCGTGTTCGTGTTAACAGGTATTAACAGGTAATTTTCGTGTATAACAGTCGAATAGTCATGTTAACAGGTATTAACAGGTAATTTTCGTGTATATCGTGTCGTGTTCGTGTTTGAAAAAAGGACACGATAAGTTATCGTGTCGTGTTCGTGTATCGGATCGGATTTCGTGTATTGTGTCTTATCGTGTCGTGTCTTATCGTGTACGGGTATACACGATATGCCAGCCCTACCCAAACATAACAAGTTTAGCCAAACGTGTTCACAAACGCAACCCGCGTTTAAACTAAACTAAACTCAACCCTATAAAGTTAAGTTAAACTAAACACAAAATTGATAAAATAAATATATTATTTATGAAGCTCAAGCGAGAAACTGTAGTATAGAATGACAAACTAGTCTAATCAGAAAGTCAATCAACATGGATAGAAATGACACAAAAGTCAACCCATACAAAAGGACAAAATAAATGCATAGAAGGGTTGTACTGTTTAAACTGTCAGAGCATAAAGTAGTTGTACCTTACACGTGTGCCGATAAGAAAAGTCTCCATCAAGGCGGTACTCATGCATGACCCATTTCGTCTTTTCACCATGAGGGGCCCGACCCTTATAAAAAACCAGGGTTTTCTTCATACCCAAAAGGGTCCGACCCGACCCGCTACTGTAAACCTCCCGGTCCTTGCCCGTTGCCTTCCAATAACCCGCCCCGGTAGCCCGATTCGTTCTCAATCCAGTCGGGTATTTTCTATCCCTCAAGCTATAGAAATACCATTCTCTTTCACCCATCTTTGCAACTCCTGTACAATTAATATATTTATCAACACATAATCAAAATTAGATAAAAACTTACCCTACCCGAAAAAAATCTATATTTGAAAATAATAAATTTCATTATCTAATTGATTTATTTGATTGTTTGTTTAATAAAAATAATTCACATCGTTTTCTTATAATTATCCCTAAATTTTCAGCTGTCATAAAATGTAAAAAAAAAAAAAAACTAATTTGGTTGAATAAAAAAATATATGGTGCCCACAATTTTATAAACAATATCATTTGTTTTTGAGTAAATTACTTTATAAGTTTCTTTGTTTTAAAGGTTTTAACCACGTGAGTTCAAAATCAAAAAATTTAACGTTCTGAGTCCCAAACTGCTCATTTTATAACGCTTTGAGTCTCTGTGTTTTAGTGGTTTTAACTACTTGAGTCAAAAATCAAATTACAAGTGTTTAAAATTGGACTAAAAATGTTATAAAACGAGCGGTTAAGAACTCAGGACGTTAATTTTTTTTATTTTGAATCCAAGTTGTTAAAACCACTAAAAAAAGGAACACAAAAAGTAGTTTACTCTTTTTTTAGAGTAAAATGCACGGATAGTCCCTGTGTTTTGGTGAAATTTCACCTTTAGTCCTCAACTTTTCAAAATTACACTTTTGGTCCCTGTGGTTTGACAAGTTGTTACTCGGGTAGTCCCCAAAGCGGATGAAGGTTAGTTTTTCTGGTTAAGTGAGTGTGAAATGACAAGGACTATCCGAGTAACAACTTGTCAAACCACAGAGACTATCCGAGTAACCTTCATCCGCTTTAGGGACTATCCAAGTAAAAACTTGTCAAACAACAGGGACTAAGAGTGTAATTCTGAAAAGTTTCGGGACTAAAGGTGAAATTTCACCAAACCACAGGGACTATCCGTGCATTTTACTCGTTTTTTTAATCATAAATGCAATTAACAAAATATAACATGTACGGTTGCTCACGAGTCAAGCCGAGCAATTACCGAGCTAGCATAAGAAAAAATAAATTGATTTTTTTTTTAAAGATGCATTTAATGATGGAAATGAAAATGGTTCTCAAAGGCGGTTGAATTTTGAAATAGAACATAAATATGGTTGTACATAATGCATACATAATTGTACATTAAATGAAAAAATTAAATTATTGTGCTACAGTGCATTATTGGTTTGTACATACTACAATTATTTCTCAATCAATGCCTTTTCGTTTTTAGTGGCCAAAGAGATGTCATGGGTACTTGTTTACAAGTCTATTAACATAGGGTACAACTGGTAGACCAAGAACCACAGCATAGTACATCAGAACCCTTTTAGTGAAAGTATAAAGAAAGAATGCAAGTTAGATGTCAGAAATGAATTTAGATAGATTTTCTGGGCCAGTAAAAATTATATATTTTAATTTTTAAAAAAGGATGTAATATCAAGATCATTTGTTTCCTAGTTGTTTGATAGATATGCATTTAGTACTTGTACCTTACAACCCTCTATGCATGTATCAAGATTGTGTCTTGATGACAATGGTGTACAAAAAACTAAAATTTTAATGAAAGAAAGGAAGTAGTACATACAAGTAATATTCTTGATGACTGGATTAGAGGGTGCAAGTGTGTGCATTCAGGGTGAAACTAAGTGTATTGAGTATTTAGGTTTATGTACTTTAAGAAAAAAAAAATGTCTTTTGAGTGTGTGTGTGTGTGTTTTATGAATAATGGAGAGTTGGATGGTGAAAATGTAAAACTGAATTAGTGTGTGTGCATATTCAATGAGAGTTTTGAAGTATGTGATTTGAGAATAGTCTCCTTATTGTGTGTTTGAATGTGTAAGCGTCCCAAAAATATGTATTTGATGATGAAAGTGCCCCTATATTGTGTGTTTAAATGGGTGAGTGCCCAAAGTGTGTGTTTGATGATGAAAGTGACCTTAAAATTTATTTATCGTCTTATGAATTCACATCGAGATAGTTGATAAACAGCCAACAAGCTGCGCTGCCAAAGTATGTGTTTGAACTTTGAATGTGAAGTGTCCCTATGTGTGTTTTGACTTTTGATACTTGTTTATAAACATGTTTGTTAGTAAAAGTGTCCCTAAAGTTGGTGTTTGAAGGTGAAAGTTTCCCTAAGTGTGTGTATCAGTTTTTAAGTGAGTTTATTAGAGCATTCACATTCAATCCATCAAATTATACATACATTCCACTAAAAAACAACTCCTATATCAATATATTTCCACTAAAAACAAATACTTTTTCTCTCTCATTTCAATTAAATAATATTATCATTACATTTTTCTCTCTCCTTCACTCACAACCACTTTCAATATATATTAAAAAAATTATACTGGATGAACAGTGTCCCCCCAAATATACAGATGAACAGTAACATTTTCTCTCTCCTCCACTCACAACCACTTTTTATACCCTTTATAATATAAAAACCTCTCCTCTCATTATTTGATGGATTGAATGTGAATGCTCTTAGAAAACTACCCAAAGAGTGTGTTTGAAGATGAAAGTGTCCCCATGTGCGTGTTGAAAGTGTCACTTTAAAAAGTGTTTGAAGGTGAAAGTATCCCTTAAAGTGTGTGTTTGAAGGTGAAAGTTTCCCCAAGTGTGTGTATCAGTTTTTAACTGAGCTACCTGCCCCTAAAGTGTATGTTTGAAGATGTGAAAGTGTCCCTTAAAGTGTGTTTGAAAGTGAGTATATCCCTTAAAGTGTGAGTTTTGAATGTGATCAAAGTCCTCTTAAAGTGTGTGTTTGAAGGTGAAAAAAACCCTAAAGAGTGTGTGTGTGTGTTTTAGAGGGTACCTGGTAAATCCCATGGTTCACAGCGGTTAAGGTCAACCTCAGCAATTTGAAGGCCACAAAAAGTAGAATTGAAAACCTTAGAAGCAAGATAGAAAGTGATAAGCTCTTCATCAGTGGGATGAAACCTAAACCCTGGTGGCAAACCACCATGCTGATCAGAATCTGCACCACAACCACTGCCACCAAGCTCACACAGTATCTCCTCTATCCCAAGCATCATGAGTGGAAGGAAGGAAGTAGTGATGATGTTAGATGAAGGAAGCACTGTAATTTGAAGGCATAAAGCCTATATAAGGCCTATATAGCCCTAATCAACAACACCTGAAAAGGGCTCCATGATGGGTAAAAGGACAAAATACAATACCAACTATGAGTGGGTGTGTCAATCAATCCTACAAGTTTTTTTGGGTATATATGCATTTAACAAGATGTAATAAGTATAAACTTTGATAGTTTTTTTCTTTTCTTTTTTCTTTTAATAAGAGACAAAACAAAAAATAATAACAATAACTGTGAATTATTATTTAAACATCATAAATAAATAACAAGTTTTAGCTTAGTTGGTTCTACTCTTAGCTTTAGACGAGTTTCAAAAAAATTTGAATTATGTGGTTTTAAATGTTTCTAAGTTAGAAAATGAAGTGCATTATTAATAATAAATAAAATGTGAAACAAAGAATTCTATAATTCGACATATAACTTTATGTTTAGAAAATATTTATGTAATTATAATTAAATAAAATATGTCTACTTAGATGTAATTACCCAATAAATATTTGTGAATGAGTGGAGTGGTTGAAGAAAGAATTGGTGTTCTTTGTGACTCAGGTTCGATTCTCACTCTCCTCATTATTTTCTGTGGCATCCAAGTGAAGAGCAAATACGGGTGGGACCGGTTCGACTTGGATGGGAGGCGAGATTTTACTGATTATTCCACTGTCATACCTTCGGGCGGGTGGAGGTCGGGTTTCCGCCCATCTGGGGAGAGCCAATGGGCTGGCGGCAGTCGAGTAGTCCACTTTGGCAACAACGCCCGGTGTCACGAACGACATACAAGATGAGAGGAGCAGGACTCTGTCATGTACAGTTGTGAGCTGTGTGTGTCTGCCACTCTGCTCGCCTCCGCATCATTGTCTGATCTTGATAATGGGATCAAGACAGGACACTGGTCGTTATACAATGGGAGCTCACACTATGAAACGACCCAGTACAACGAGGACATGATCAAATTCAGAAAAATGGCCTTGGGCACACAACACTAGGCCAACAGTGAGTACAGTCGGCCCATGAGTGAATACATATTACACCCATCTGGGTTAAATAGTGAAGGGCCGAATACTCGCAAAATAGAGACGGTTAGATTGCGGTATAACAATCGTGGCTCGAGCGAGGGGTTCTAATGGTAACTGTACAAAAAGTATGCCAATTTTTTTTGTTTATTTAATTTAAATTCAATTTAATGAGTTCATGTACAATTATTGAAGTTGAAAGATTCAAAGGGTTTTGGTTAAACTAGTGAGATTTATGGTCATTTGACAATTGGTTTGAAGGTCATTTGAAAGGTTTGACAAAATAACGTGTGTACACAATGGATTTGTTATAATCGGCACCACATTGGCACCAGGCTTGACAAAATAGTTGTTGTTTGGCATGTTTGCTGTCACTGGCACCACATTTTTCGGCCACATTTTTCAGCTTCTAGATTATATGTAGAATATTATGCCACGAATAGTTATTCTTACTAATATGTGTACACAATTGATTTGTTATAATCCGTGCTAAATAAAAGCTGAGAGACGCAACGACTCGGCTCAATTTAGTGTGACGTTCGCGCGCGCTTTAACGTGATGTCCTCACATGTTGTCCGCGACGCAACGCCCGCGAGGTATTATCCTAGTTATTAATTAAATTAAAAGATATTAAAAGGAGTTGATAATAGGAGATAAAAGGTAAAAAAGACAACTTTTCTTTTTATGAAACTTTAATGTCATGTAACTAATCAAAAGAAAATAAACAATGATATATAACAAACTCGTAGAGGACAAATAACAATAATAAACGGACCACGAACCATAACGCTATAGGGTATGGGGTTCGTCCCCAGCTCCGTCGAGGAACTGCGACGTCGTCAAACCATCCCCCCTGTCCCCGTCCTCTACGTCCTGCTCAAGTTGCCGACGATCCAAATCTGGTGGCCCCCATTGATGATTTTGACCGTTAATAAAAAAAAATTAACAACCCACCACCGCCGGGAACTACAACCACCACCACCACAAATTCGCCGCCACCACTCAATCAATCAACTTCCAATCTTGCAGATCTTTTCTTTTGAGAGGTAGATCTGGTAAAAGTTCAAGTTTTTTATAGAGAAAAAATAGGGTTTTAGAGAGAGAAACTAGAGAAATGGAGAAAAAATGTTGGAAGCCTGGTGAACGACTGTGGTGGTTGTTGCGACGGTGGTGTGGTGGCGGTGGTGGTTTTTTTCTTCTGGAAGCACAAAGATTTTAGAGAGAGAGAGAAACAAAGATATGACTTTTTATGGTGGAAACAAAAGACAATTGAGAGGATTAAGATAAGGAGTTGAGAGGATTAAATAATGATATAAAATAAAACTACCAAAATTGATATAAAATAAAACTAATAAAAAAGATAAGCAGTTGAGAGGATTAAATATTTTGTTAGTTTATTTGTTAAATGTTAAAAAAAAGTAAAAGATTAAAAAAAATAAAAGTGGTGGGGTAGGATCATTTAGGACCATCCTCAAATCCATCTACTTTTGTGGGATGGACCATCCTTGGGAGGACTATGACGTGGCGCCTACTTGGCGGATCATCCTCCCTTGGAGGACCATCACCATACCCTCTAGCCTAAAACCTACAAATCATCAAGACCTAGACCGAATGATTTGAATTTTAAATTGATCAAAACCATATAACTTGCTTCAATTTTAGTTGTTCGATTGGTTTCAAAATGTTACCAACACCCTTAGTATGCATACACTCAGTGGCAGAGCTTGAACGAAAAATCAGTGGGGGCTAGACTCTTAAAAATTCAATATTTTACACGACAAAACTTTTTTTCGAAATCTCGGTAAAACTAACATTACGAACGAAAAATCAAGAGGGGCCGGGGCGCCCCCAACCACCAAGATGCTCCGCCAATACATACACTGGACCTTAAGACGGCTATTGTCTTGGGAATACATTGGTAATAAACAGGGCCGGCTTTAGGGGTAATCTGAGTGGGCGAGGGCCCATATTTTTTTGAGGAATTTCGTGGACGACCCTGATAATGAACAATTGAGTCACCGTAAGAATATGGCTAGTCTATGTATGGTTAACCAATTTTCGCACTAGCCTTTACTTTTAAGAGATTTTCCTAACATTTTCAAATTGGGTTTCGACTTTTACATTCTCAGGTAATTTCTATATTGAAGAAACACGTAACTAATTGGTGAGACTAATTAGTTTGGTTTATGTTCCTACCATAGTGGTTAATCTTCTTATGGCTTTCTGAGCTTCGTAATGATCGTCTAATCCTGCAAAACTGAACACTGTTACTCGTTAAGAGGGGAATATGGGGCTTTCCCTCTTAACCGGGCTCCGGCGTGAGAATAAGCGACTGCTTTGTGGAGATAATTAAGTATTAAGAGAGATTAGAGGGAGTAGAATCTTTAACCTGTGAACTAAGGTCTCTATTTATAGCCGGAGAGGTGGAAGAGGATATGGGCTGATGGGCCTTGGGCCGGAAGGCTACAACTTGGACGGGATGCTCTTTGTCTTACTGGTGTCGACCGTTAGTGGCTTCTAGGAGTTCTTTGGTGCTGGTGCACTGTGATTGGAGCCACGTGTCATGGTTGTCGGCCTGGCCGCCTCTCTGCCATCAGCGGGTAAGTGGAGATCGTGGGGCAGGTGTTTCTGCCCTGTGATTGGTGCCACGTAGGCGTCCTTAAGTACTTTTTGTCTCCTGCATATCAGACGATCGTGGAGCACGATTGCGGAGGGCCAGAAGGACGCTGATTGGCTCTTTTTCTTCTGCCACTTCTACCTTGTGTACTATCTGAAACAGCCTTGCGCCGCTGCCCTGCGCGATTCTTGCTGGGCACATAATTATCTCACGCGGGGTTTGGATGACTGAATGCTCTTTCAGAAAGCTAAGTGTTGTAACTGGAGCTTCCTATTGTCCAGACCTCGCGCCAGTTAAATGAAATGTGATGTAACCCGCGCGAGGTTGTTAATAAGAAATTTGTTGAATAAGGAGTATGGTCCTGCGCGCAACCTTGATGAAGGTTTGCGCAGCTTTTTGGGACCATACCCCTTCAAGTCCCCCCAGTCCAGTGCTGCACCATGAGCAAGACAAGTGGTTGGAGCTCTGGACTTAGAAAAAGAGTTGCAGAAAATTCTCGTTTTTTGTTTGGTAGGCGCGCGCGTGCAAACGTTTTGTCAGTTGTTATGGCGCGATTATATGTCTGGCAGCTGATGATGTTTTGTTTTGTGTTGTTAGCGCACGACTGTCTTGGGTAACCATGCACATTGCGCACTCTGGGTAACTTCTTTATTAAGTTTTGGGAAATTGGGCGGGAAATTCCTCGATATTTGAATTCTGAAGGTTTGGTGAGATTATCGCTGATGGTGACGTATGAGTTGACTACTGACACGGCTGTCATCATGTTGGCTCTGACGCTTCCACTTTCCGTCAGGAGAGTGAGGTCCACGCGCGCGTGGTAACCGTCACTCCGTGTTTCACGTCTTACGTGGCGTCTTCTGGTTGGTCTCGCGCGATTTTGGCACGTTTACCCATCGCATTAAATGCGATGGGTATATATATTCGACGGAAGGGTCGAAATCCTCACTTCTACTATTTCTTCCTTTTTCTCTCTATTCGGCTTCCTCCAATCTTCAAATCTTCAAGTTCTGCAGCAGATCTTCAAGATCTTTCTTCATATCTTCAAGTTCCTCTTCCGGAATATTCAAAGTTTCATTGTCGAGTACCCATGGCTGAAGAACATCATGAAGACATTCCCGGTGAAGAAGGTCCTGTTCCCGTTCTCCGGTGGGATTTAGGTATTTTTGAACAGATAATACGGGGTTTCCGGTTTCCACCGGAATGGGATGCCAAGTACCCCGGTCAGAATCAGACGGCCGTCGACGCACCACCGGGGTATATCACATTATTTGAAGATTTCTTTCATCAGGGTAACTTTCGGTTGCCGGCGACGACTTTCATGCCCCATATTTTGCAGTTCTATGGGTTTCATATCTCACAAATGAGTCCCCCTGGATGGTTAGGGTTCGACACTTCAAATTTCTTTGTCGATCTCATGACATAGAGCCTACCGTTGAAAAATTCAGAGTCTTTTACCAGTTGATCCGAAACATGGGATTCTACTCATTTGCCAGTCGAGGGGCCGCGAAGAAGATACTCCTTAACCCTCCCAAGAGTTTCCATGACTGGAAACCAAAGTTCTTTTATATTCGCGAGGAGGTGATCCCGATCGCCATGACTTTCCGCGCTTGGTCTGAGCCGATTTTGAAAGAAGATCTGGCGATTCCCAAGAAGGAGGATTGGTATGTGAAGCTCACTGCAACCCCTAACCGAGTTTTTGGAGAGAATGTCCTTTTGCGGCGCGAATGAGTGATCAATGGCCGCCTGAGAGCGAGGAAGTTCCCGTCTTGAAGTTCCAGGATAAAGGTTAGTTGTTTCGTTAATTGTTTGTATTTATATCTTGTATTGCTCAACTTGTTGCATTTTCAATGTAGAGGCGCGCCTTTATCAAGCGGCTTTCCCCACTTTTGGTGGGTCCATGGGCGTGCGCCTGCTCAACGCTGGAGAAGAGTACTGGTATGAGCAGATTAAGGGTCAATTTATGTACCCAGTTGCTGATGCGTTCACCGATCCACCTACTGCAACCGAAGGTGCGCATATACCTAACCCTCGTCCCTTGCGCTCTGTTACTTCTGCTAGGAAAGAGATTGTCTATCTATCCAGCGAGGAGTCTGTGGGATCATCAAATGGAAAGCTAAGTTCGTGGTCTAACATCTTTGCAGGTGTGTTGCGCGACTTGGGAATTGACCCTGAGGATAAGAAGAAAAAACCTGTGAAAAGGAAGAAGGTTATCACCTTGGATCCTGAGGTGACTAGCAAGGGGGCTGGGAGTAGTCGCGCAACCGCTAGTGCTGCTGACAAAGGTACCATCCGCCTTCGTCAAAGTAACTTGAAAGATTACGTTATTATCAGTGATTGACTTGAAGGTTTATCACGTATAGGCGGGAAGAAAGCTGGAGCAGCTGGTTCGAAGAGCTCAGGGAGCGCGGGTTCTCGCAACCCAGATGCTGGTGCGACTGCTTCCTCTGTTGCGCATGATGAAGAGGAGGGAGAAGAAACAGAAGAGGAGGAGGAGCCTGCTGCACAGTTAATCAGCAGGAAAAGAAATAGAAGTGAGACCACAACTGGTGTTTCTGCTGCGCCGAAGGCTGGTGCGGTTCCCTTGATTGGGAAGCAGAGCAACTTGCGCTCTCTTTATAGGTTCTCTCCTGGTAAGTTTTTCCTTAGTTTCTCTTCCTTTTGTTGCTTTCTCTTCTTAATCACTTGGCTTCTGCAGAAGCCAAGAAGAAGACCCCTGAGAAGAAGGGTGTCGTGCTTACAGACCCCACAGAGCCGGCGCAGAAAAGGCTTAAGGTTACCATCAAACCTTTCAAAACTTCTGTGGTAGAGTCTGAGAAGGATAAACAGGCTGCCGCGGTCGAGAAGGAGAAAGATGCTGAGACAGAGAAGAGAAAGGCTGAGGAAAAGAAAGCTGAGGAAGACAGGAAGAAGAAGGCTGATGAGGAGCGTAGGAAGAAGGCTGATGAAGACAAAAGGATGAAGGCTGAGGAGGAGAAGAAGAAAAAAGCTGACGAGGAGAAGAAAAGGAGAGCTGAGCAGGAGAGAGAGAAAAGGGCTGCTGAAAGGGAGAAATGGCATGTAGTTGATAAACCTACCCACCCAGCACAACCTCATTCCCCTCAACATTCTGCTAAAGTGACTTCTGCTGGGGGTCCGGTCCACACGCTTCTGGTGGCGCGAGTTCCGGTGGTGCTGGGGGATATAACCCACAAATCATTGGTCCAAAGGATACTCTCGGGGATATTTATTATAAGACTTATTCCGAGGCAGAACGTGGGAGTGCCCCCCATCGAGCTCCTTGGAATTTGAAGCAGAAGGACACTTTCCAGGAATTTGCCCCTTGCCGCGACTGGTTCTTGAATTCCATCCCTCCGGGTGAGGTTAACCGACAAAAGGTGCGGACTCACGATGAGCTGTATGCAGCGTATGTAATTGGGGAGGCCAATAATCTTTCTGCCAGCCATCAAATTGTGCGTGAGTGGCGCACCATGATTAGGGAGCGGTCGGATTGGGAGAATTACCGCCAGCGCCTTGTGAGGCAGGTTAAGGAGTTTGAGAAGGCTAATGCCAAGTTTCAGGAGGAGAAGGCCAAGTTTGAGGCTGATAAGAAAGCAGAGGAATGGGGGCGCGAAGGCCTGAAGGGCAAGCTTCGAGCTGCCGAGGATCTGTTGGCGAAGGAGAAGGCTGAATGGAAGAAGATCTGTGAGAAGGACAACCAGCGCGCTTATGCTGCTCGAAATAAGATTACTGAGCTGACAACGAAGGTCGAGGATGCGCAGGCTGCGCAAGCTGCTAAGGAGCAAGCTGAGGTTCGAGAAACTTCTCTCTCAGTTTATGCTTTTGTTAGCAGAATTAACTGAGTCCTTTATCCCTTGCAGGTTGAGCTGGCTTAGGCGAAGGTGCAGATGTCAAGTAGAGACAAGGATTTGATTGCCAAGGACGTCGAGATTGCGGAGTTGAAACGCCGCTTGCAAGAGCAGGTTGACAGAAGTGAGTCCTTGGAAATCGACCTTGAAGCTGAGAAGGTTAAGGCTGCCACTGCTGATGAGGCCAAACAGAAAGCTGAGGAGGCGCGAGACATTAGCACATCTGCTCTCAATGTGGCGCAAAACAACTACTCCGAAGCTCAAGGCATCGTTGATACTTTGGTCTCTGAGGCTGAGTGGCTGCGCAGCAGAGGCTTAGTTCTTGTATGATTTTTTTACTTTGCTTTACTCATCAAAACCTGGTGTCTTATGAATTGTGTTTGTTGTAGATGGCCAACTCCATCTTAAATGCTGGAGAACTAGATAAAGTTGTTGCTGCTTTAATAGATGCTTCGCGCGCGGTTGGTCAACGGGGTGGTTATTTGGAGTGTGCGCAACATGCTACAGAGGTTTTTGGGTAAGAGTTTGACGCTAGTCACTGCTCAGTGACTGACCAAGCTGATGCTAACTTAACGCACGCTGAACATGCTTATGACCATCTATCACTGCCTCTGATGGATTTGGTCACAGATGCACTGAAGCATGACGATTGGTGTCAACGGTTAAAGACCATCCTTGACCCACCAGAAACCGTTGAATTATCTGATGAGGAAACTGCGGGCGATGATGGCGATGGTGAAGGCGATAAGCATGACGACGATGATGATGGTGATGGATTCGAATAGGTAGTGTTGACAGGCTTTGTGCCTTGTAATTTCTGTTTAGGTTTTGAATATAAGTTGTTGCGTGGTCGCGCTTATTTTGGATTAAATGAATGATGGGTTTTATGTAACCGTCGTACGTTTGCGCTTATTTAAATATGATATTTATGTTGATTCTGTTTCGTTAAAATTATTGCACTGTTGTTAGAAACTTTGGTTAAGTTAGCGCGAATGAATGTAAGTGTGGCTCTTGTGTGAGTGTAACTGCCTGATCTCGCGCTACGTTCGCGGAGTGCCTTGGAGGCGTAACTCAAGAACTCATAATTCACTGAAGTGTTTTCGTGCTAATCAAAAGTTTAACATGCATTTGTAACTCGAGAAGCATTATGGTAAAAGAAAACATGTCGTATGCTTTCATTAATTGAGAAATAGGCGCTTAGGCCAATCATACATTGCAGATAAGTAACATAAGGGGTGTTTAGCCAACATAGGAAATTGAAAAGGCGCGAGGCCAACATTAGTGAGCAAAGGCGCAAGGCCTGGAATAGTTACATATAACATTTGCGCAGTTGTTGCGCATTCCACGTGCGCGGGATGATGTGTCCATCCAGTGTGCACAATTTGTATGCCCCCTTTCCTAGCACTTCGTGAACCAAGTATGGGCCTTCCCATTTGGGTGCTAGTTTCCCGGGGCATTCAGCGTTTGAAGCATCATTGTCTCTGAAGACATATTCTCCTGGATTGAAGGTACAAATGCGCACTCTTGCATTATAATACCTTTCCAGTTGTGTCTTATACTTGGCTTCTTTAATCCGTGCGATTTCACGTCTTTCTTCCAGTAAGTCCAAGTCGAGACGTCGCTCTACCTCATTATCAACCTTGTTGACCGCTGTCAAGCACGGTGAGGGGAGTCCAACTTCAGCTGGGATAACTGCCTCCGAGCCGTAGACTAGGCTAAAGGGAGTTTCGCCAGTACTTGTTTTCGGCATGGTCCGATGGGCCCAAAGGATACTCGGGAGCTCATCTACCCAGCCTCTTCGCTTTGTGCCCAGTCGGGCCTTTATCCCATCGACGATACTCTTATTCACACTTTCAACTTGGCCGTTGGCTTGGGGGTGCGCAACGGAAGAGAAAGTGTGTTCGATTTTCATCTCTTTCATCTACTTTTGGAGATCATCTGACGCGAAGTTGGTGCCATTATCAGTTACAATCTTGAGTGGCAGGCCAAACCTGCAGATGATGTGTTCCCAAATAAACTTGCGCACCATCATTGCAGTAGTTGAGGCGAGGGCTTTGGCCTCCACCCATTTCGTGAAGTAGTCGACGGCCACGATTATAAACTTGACGGCACCAGGAGGTTCTGGTAAAGGTCCCACCATATCAATCCCCCACTGCTGAAAAGGCCAAGCAGTGGATACAAGGATGAGATCGTTCTTAGGGCGCAGGGTTTTTGGAGAATGCCACTGACAGGAGTCGCATTTGCGCAGCACCTTCAGGGCGTCGACATGCATCCCTGGCCAGTAATATCCAGCGTTCATAATCTTCGTAACAACCATGCGTGGTCCTGCATGGATGCCACAGATCCCCTCATGAATTTCTCTGATCAAGTAGTTCGCGTCTTGGGGGTCCACGCAGCGCAGAAGTGGCCCAAAGAAGGACTTCCGGTATAAGATACCGCCATTCATCTCATAATGCAGGGCCTTGTTCTAAATCTTACTTGCCTCTGCTTTGCTCTCAGGGAGAGTTCCTTCTTGCAAATACTGAATTATAGGGGTCATCCAAGATGGTTGCCCTATTTCGACCACGTTCACTTGTCGTAGCAGAACTGATGGGTTTTTTAGTACTTCGATCCTTACATCTTTGGCAAGATGTTGGAAAGATGTCGAAGCAAGCTTACTCAATGCGTCTGCTGGTTTGTTTTCTGAGCGGTTGATGTGGACTACCTTGTATGACTCGAAATGTTGGAGCAATTCTTTCGCCTGGCCCAAATATAAGGCCATAACTTCGCCTCTTGCATCATAAATTTCGTTGATCTGACTGGTGATCAAAAGCGAGTCGACATGAGCTTGTAGATTTCGAGCTCCCATTTTTATAGCGAGGCACAAGCCTGCCAGGAATGCCTCATATTCCGCCTCATTGTTGGTGTTCTTGAAATCCAACTTGATGGCGTATGTAAATTCATGTTTTTCTTGGCTACCGAGGCACAATCCTGCTCCCGCGCCATCCTCGTTTGAGGCCCCATCAGTGTACAACATCCATACATCTTTTGTCGTGTCTTTTACGGGAGTCTCAACAAGCTCACAGTCTTTGATTTTATCAACTGGGACTTCCGTGATGAAGTCCGCTAAAACTTGACCTTTGATGGCTGGGCGCGGCCTGTACAAGATGTTGTGGCCCCCCAGCTCGATCGCCCATTTTGCTAACCGCTCAGACGTCTCTGGTTTTTGCGATATCGTGCCGATGTGCAAGTTGGTGAGAACCGTGACCACATGTCCTGTGAAGTATCTGCGTAGCCTTCGAGAGGCGTGTAGTAATGCAAGTACTAACTTCTCCATTGTTGAATATCTCGTTTCTGGGTCAGCGAGCACCCTACTGACGTAATAAATTTGAGTCTGGACTCCATTTCTCTCCACCAGTAATACCAACCCCACTGCCTTGTCTGATGATGACAAGTACAAGATGAGCGGCTCCTTCTCGAACGACGCAGTCAGTGTTGGGAGCTCAATCAAACACTCATTCATTTGCTGAAAAGCGACCTCTGCTTCAGGCGTCCACTTGAATTCCTGCTTTTTCACACAATTGCGCAGAGTGCTTATAAAAGGATATGACTTCGCGACGTGGTTTGACAGAAAACGGTTCAGCGCGGCTAGGCGGCCGGCCAACCTTTGCATTTGCTTAATTGTTCGTGGTGATGGCATTCGCTCTATTGCCTGGACCTTTTCCGGATTGACTCTAAATCCGCCATTAGTGACCACGAAGCCCAAGAATTTTCCTTCCTCCATGCCAAATGAGCATTTGGCTGGATTCAATTTCATATTCACGCTTCTCAATGAGTTGAATGTTTTCTCGATGTCTTTCAACATTTGGTCCTCTTCGGGACTTTTTACCACCAGATCATCGATGTAAACCTCGATATGCTTCCCAATATCTCCCGCGAAGGTCTTGGCCATCAGGCGCTGGTACGTGGCGCCAGCATTTTTGAGGCCGAATGGCATCTTTGTATAACAAAAGATACCGAGATCGGTCCGAAAAGCTGTCGTGTCTTCGTCCTCAAGCTTCATTTGAACCTGATGGTACCCCATGTAACAATCCAAGAAGCATTTCCATGTGTATGGTGCGAGAGAGTCTATTTTTTTGTCGATCTCAGGCAAAGAGTAACAGTCTTTCGGACATGCCTTGTTGAGATCGGTATAATCAACGCACATTCTCCATCCTCCACTGGACTTCTCCACCATCACTGAGTTCGCCACCCAACTTTGATAACGCACCTCCCGCAAGATCCCTGCCTTTAGCAGCTCACATACCTGCTCATTCATCGCTTTAGTTTTATCCGCCCCTAAGCTGCGTCTTCTTTGAACTTTTGGCTCAACGGAGGGATATGTATTTAGACAGTGTTCAGTAATGTCGCGCGGGACACCGGTCATGTCAGCCGGCGTCCTGGCGAAGATATCCATATTCCTGAATAGGAGTTGCTTGAGACGCATTCTGATGTTTGGTGAGATCGCTTGGCCTATCGTCACCGTTTGCTCCGGGTATTTGCGGTTTAACACCCATTTCTCTGGCTCGGTTATTGAAACCTTCGCCGCTTTTGTTGGGCGCATCTCTTCTGTCGACATTACTTCTTTCTTGGCATAGATGATCGCCACCTCCATCTCAGTTGGGAACCCTATCGCTGAGTGGGGCGTGGAAGTTATCATGTTCAGCTCGCCTTGCGTTTCTCTCCCAATCAACACATCATGCCTTGATTTAGCAGGCATTACCATGAAGTTTACGGTCGTTTTTCTTGAGTGCTTCCCGTCCGAAAGCATGACGGGGAAACTAATTTGGCCAAGTGGGAAGACCATCTCGTTGCAAAATCCTGACAAGGGATAGTCAACCGGTTCGAGTCTCGCTTTGTCTTCATCGTCAAACTAATTAAAGCATTGCTCATAGATGATATCGGTTGTACTTCCCGGGTCAATGAATACGTACTCAGTTTCATAATGGCCGATAATACCGGTGATGACGATGGGTCGTGTGGCGCGAGGACCCCTGCGCACCACCTGGAAAATGACCTGTTGCTCTTGCCATGACGGCTCGTAGGGTCGCTTGCCTTTTTCTATTGCACTGTATCTTGGTCCGTTGACCATATGGGTCTCTAAGCGTCGGACCTTCTTGTGATTCCCCTCATCATGGCGTTGGATCTGTCGAGTTTCTTTGCGCACATTTTTCACCAAATGGCTCAGCTTTCCGCTTTTTAGAGCTCTCTAGATTTCTTGACGTAAGCTGATACAGTCATCAGTCAGATGGCCTGTATCCGTGTGGAAATCACAATACAGGTTGGGGTCCTGCCCCTTTTTGTTCGTCATAGGCCTTGGATCCTTGAAATCGTGATTCTCCGTCATTAACACCTCTTTTGGTGTCTTCGTGAGCGGAGTCTAATGCTTTTCTCAGTTATCATCCCTGACTGCTTTTCGATAGCCGATTCTATCAATTGTTTAGCGTGCATCTTCTCTATAGCGCGGCCTCTCTTCATGGCCCCTTGATCTTCAGGATTTCCAATCGTTACTTTTGTACTTGTTGCGCTTGTTGTTATCGCGCGAGTTTCCCTTGGAAAATCGATCTTCAGTATACGAGTTCTTGTTTCCGGCCAGTGACTCTTCAGTTTGCGCGACTATTTTCGCGGCTTCCATGAGCTTATCCCATTCTTTGGGCATTCCATCTTTCCCAGTGATAGTTCTGATGAGGCTGTCACAGCGAATGGCTTTCTTGAAGTGGCAACGCATGAGTTGTTCACTTACGCCACCGATTTCTAAACACTCCTTGTTGAAGCGAGTGATGAAATCTTCTAGACCCACATTTTCAATGCGCCAGATGTCCGCTACCTCGGCTGTATCGCGCTGGTAACGTCTCTGCTGGCTGAAGTGATTCACAAACTGTGTCCTGAAATCAACCCATGATTTGATCTTTCTCGGAGGGAGGCTGTCGAACCAAGCGCGAGCAGCCCTGTAAGAGTTTGAATAAACAGATGACACCACATGGGCATGTTCCATCCTCCCATGCAACCAACGCTCGTGAAAACTCTGACGTAATCAACAGGATCAGTCAATCCATTAAACTTTCCAACTGTCGGAGGTAATTTCTCTCTTGATAGCGGTGCTAGCGCGATCTTTGGAATGAACTTTGAATGTTCTGCTGCTTCAGCTGGTCGATAGGTGATACGTAGTCGAAAACCGGTGTTCGTTTATGTCTAAGTTTATGTTTTTATTTAACTTTTAATCTCGAATAGCCTACTTGTAAAAGGATTTGTGTTTTGCAGGTCTTGTGAAGTTTAAGGAGCTAATTGGGAGCTAAACGGACCACTGGAGTGAAAAACGAGCTACCAGGATGCGAAACGGGTCAACCGGACTTGAGAAATGAAGAAAACAGAAAGTTGAAATTCCAGGGGCCGTCGCCGACGACCATATGGTCCGTCGCCGACGGTGTGGACAATTCTCCATCGCCCAAATGGTCCGTAAGCAGCGAGTTAACACGTCGGCTCCAGATGAAAATGCACGGACCGTCGTCGACGGGGCTTCAGGCCGTTGGCGACGGCCCTCCAATGTTGTTGCGCGGATGTTGTTTGTTTTGGATCAAATAACGAATCAAAGAGGATTGTTGGGACATCAATTCGGCAGTTACACTTCTTCTGGAGTTTGAAAACCATTCTTGGAGCCATTACCTATTATCTTTCACCAACCATTCTACCAACCATCCTTCCTACAACCCAAATCAAGAATAAATCACCATCATCTTCTTGATTCGAAACCCTAGCTCCATCAATTCACCAATCCATCAATTCACTCATCCATTCACCATCATCACTCATCAAAAACCCTAATCTTCATCTATCCATTCATCTTCAAACTTCACGATGATCCAATTCACGCTTTCTACATCTGGTGATCAAGTTTCTTCGATCATGCTTGGCTAATTTCTTGGAGGTTTCACCCCGGTGTAGGTTTTTGTAAGTCTAGGGTTTTAACATTATTCTTGGATTGATTTGGTGACAAATTGCTTTTTGATTTGAAGCTTATGACAATTGTCTTGCATTTGTATTGAATTCATAAACTGTCGAGTGAAGATTAAATTTGACTTTATGAAATGTTTATGTGCAACTATGCCTTGTCTAGGTTAGAGTTTACATGTTCTTGGTAACGAAGTGCATTGTGGTCCGTTCTTTATAACGTTGATAACTCTTGGCACCTAAGCCGTGTAACACTAAATTCGTTAATCACTTGTGCAATTGAATCAATTCTAAAACGTGTAGAAATCCTAGGAATGCAACTACCGAACCGGGTGTGAACCTTGTTTTCTCTATAGTGTTTAAACTTCTAATTACATTTGTTGCAATTGTTAATTGTGCATAATCAATCAAACCAATCACTTAGTAATTTTAATTCACATCTCTCAATTAAACAAAAATACAAAAATATATCATTGCAAGCTTCATAAGTGTGACATCTTTTACAATTCATTCAAAGTCCATTCGCAAACCACATACTCTTCGTGGTTCGACCCCTTACTACCACTAGCTATTTGTTAAGGGTAATTTGGGTAAATAAATATTATCTTTGACCGGAGCGCGACATTCCGATCAAATTTTGGCGCCGTTGCCGGGGAGTGCGTGCGCTTTGTGTTTGGATTAGTATTTGAATTTCGTGATTATTTGTTTAAGTTGTTTAGTTTCTTTTTGCACTTTGTCTTTTTCCTTGTTACGCGGGTGTGTTACTTGTGCAGGTTACAGGTAGTGTATGCATACGCGAAACTCCGGGAGGACTTCACCTTTAGTCTACGAACCGGAAATCGAAAGAGTTGCAAGGAGAAATCTAGCAAGCCGGTTAGAAGCAACACTTGCTTCTAATCAAACCACCAACACACCACAACATACACCGTCCATTGAAACCGATTCAATGGCGAACCAAAATTCCAACCAAAACCTCAACCAAAATCAAAACCCGGACCAATTTCAATACCGAAGCAACTTCAATCCCGGCCCAAATGTTCAAACTATGCCTCAAGAGCGACCGGGTGGTAACAACAACAATGGACCACCCACACCACCGTTTCAAAACCAAAATCCCAATTACAACCAACGAACACCCCAACAACAAAACCTTCATAGACACAATTCCCTACCCATCAATCTTGATGACCGGAATGTCAATTCCGATCGTCGAGGTAATCGAGATCGTGGCAATCCCGCGAACGAAGACCCCTTCTTCAACATAGACGATTTGAGGAACGCTATCCCCGATGACGAACCGTATAGTGTTCCCGGTTATCAATCACCGGAGCATGTGAGCATACACACGGAAAATTCGGATGATGGGGGATATTATGATGATCGGGTTAACGGCGAGGAAGATTGGGGATACGTGAATAGGGGAAATGTCTACAATGCGAGAGGCTTTGAAGATGACGAGTTCGGCTATCAAAATTCCAACTTTGTGGGGGATGATGATTATGGGTACGGGAACGTGAGAAATGATGGTTACGGAAATAACCGTCAACCACGAAACAACAACCAACGGAACCGAGATGAGGGGTTTTACAACAACAACAATAACAACAATGGTAACCCTAATCGGATTCCTCGCTTCGTGGGGGGTGGTAACCAAAGAGGAAACCAAGGTAGAAATCAAGGCGGGGATAGAAGAGGTGACCGAAAAGACAATCGAAGACCGGTCGATCAAGAGGTTAACGGTCCACAACGTCGTCAACAACCTCCATGGGGAGTGAATGACCGTTTCCGACCGGTGGTCACCGAGAATGATTCACCGATTGTGTGCGAAAGAAGAATGTTCGATTGTAAACCGCATTACATCAATATACTTCCCCATTTCAACGGGAGGTCTAATAATGAACCGTATACACACTTGGCGGAGTTTTCTTCCATTTGCAACACGATTGGGGGACACAATTTTGCACTAGAGGAGGTCAAACTTTGCTTGTTCCAATTTTCATTGAAAGACAAGGCAAAACAATGGTTTCTTACACTTCCGGCGAATAGCATCCGGACATGGGGAGAGATGCAACAAGTCTTTTTAGACGAATACTATTTGATGGCAAAGACCGACGACGCTAGGGATGAAATAAGGTCATTTCGGCAATTATCGAGTGAACCGTTACATGAAGCATTAACCCGATTTAAAGAATTGATGCGGAGATGCCCACATCACCAAATAGAAAAGTGGTAATTGGTGAAGTGTTTTGTACGTGGTTTGGATGACGCGACATGGAATCGCCTTGAATCAACGAGCAACGGGACTCTCTTGAGCAATCATGAAGATGATGATTGGGAGTTTTTGGAGCGGATGAGCAAACGGTCAAAAGAGAAGGAATCGGCCGATAGAGCTAAGAAACATCCAGTTTCCCGGTCACTTCCCGATCTTGATTCTAAGGATCGAATCTCCACTTTAGAATGGGAAATGGCTCGTATGAAGAAGAAGGAAGTGAACGCGGTACAATTCGCGGTTTGTGAAGAATGTGGAGATATTGGGCATAGAACCGAGCAATGTCCAACGGGGTCGAGTGATTACACCGAGGAAGTAAACCAAGTGTATGGGGATCGAAAGCAATACGGCATGAACTCCAAAACTTACCATCCGGGCTTGAGAAATCACCCTAATTTCCGATATGGTAATGCCTCAAATCAAATGAACCCGAACTTCCAAGCGGGGAATCAAGGTGGTTAAGGAGGGTCTTCGTATAACAATCGTCAAGGTGGTAACCAAGGGGGTTACCAAAGGAATTACAACCAAGGTGGTAATCAAGGGTATCAAAACCGTGAAGGAAACTATCAACGAGGTTACAACCAAGGAGGAAATGGGGGTGGAGCATCAAACTCCCAAGGTGATGATTCGATAAGTTCGAAATTTGATGCCATCATGAATACTGTGAGTAATCTCACTAGCTCACAACAAGCTCTCACTAATTCGCAACAAGCTCTTACTAATTCATATCAAGAGTTCAAAGCTAAAGTAAAGAAAGAGTTTGAAGTGAAGGATAAGTCTCAAAAGGCATTAGAGAAGCAAGTGGGGCAACTTGCTCAAGAGATGGCTCAAATTCGTGGAAGTGGAGGAGGACTTCCAAGTGATACCACGGTGAACCCTAAGCATCAAGGGTCGAACTCGAGGAACACACGCGAGGTACCAATTAATAAAATTACTTTACGTAGTGGTCGAGTCCTAGATAATGGTGTTGAGCCACCACCCGAGTTTGTTGAAGGGGTGGTGGAAGATGCGAGTGATGATGAAGGTAATAATGGTCAAACGGGTCAAAATAAAAATGATCTAAAAATAAATAAAAATACACCCGTTGTGACCGTTCCCGCCCCAAAGGCTAAGGAAAAGGGTGTGGAGGTTAATACCGTCCCTTATCCCGTAGCTCTATTGGGACCATCTAAGAAAGTGGTAAACAAACGAGGCCCACAACAAGAAGAGATGTGGGAAATTTTTAAACAAGTCAAAATCAATTTACCACTCTTAGATGCAATTAAGCAAGTACCTTCATATGCGAAATACTTGAAAGATTTATGCACCCAAAAGCGAACTCACAAGTTTCCTAAGAAACTTGATTTAACCGAAAATGTGAGTTCGATTCTTTCGGGTGCACTTCCACCAAAACTTCAAGATCTGGGGGTGCCCATTATTTCAATACAAGTTGGGGAATTCAAAACGACACGGGCACTTTTGGATCTTGGGGCAAGTGTGAGTATCTTGCCGGGTAGTTTATATGACCAATATGGTTTTGGTCCACTTCAAGTGTCTAACACCACCGTGGTGTTAGCCGACTTGACCCCTAAACTACCCCGTGGGATAGTCACGGATGTAATAGTCAAGGTCGAGGACTTTTACTATCCGGTGGACTTTCTTGTATTAGATTATGTCTCTTTGGACCGAACTAAGCAACCAACGGTGATTCTCGGTCGACCATTTTTGGCAACATCGAATGCCCAAATTAATTGCAAATCGGGCAAGGTCGACATGACTTTTTGTAACCGTCGGTTGCGGTTAAATGTCTTTTCAGGATTGACGGATCCTCTAGTCAGGGATGAATGCTATATGGCGGACATCGTTGACGAGTGTATACCTCTATGTGACATTAGTGTCGAAGAGGAAAACACAATAGAGGAATGTTTCATGTTTGACAGGTTACAAGGAGAAATGAATCGAAGCATGGATGAAGAGGTAAGAGAGTTGGAGGTTATGGCGGCAAAAGAAGGAAGGCTCACTTGGACACATCAAGTGGAAAGTCTTCCAGAAACCATTGATACAAAGTTAAAGCCGTCGTTGGAAGAGCCTCCGGTGCTAGAGTTGAAAGTGCTACCCAAGCATCTTAAGTATGCTTATGTGGGTGAAGGTAGCACGCTCCCGGTAATTATTGCATCTAACTTGACCGGGGAGCAAGAAGAGAAGTTGATGAGAATTTTAGTCACTCATAGAGCCGCTATCGGGTGGACCATTGCGGACTTGAAGGGAATTAGTCCCTCGGTAGTGATGCACAAGATCATCACGGAAGACGGCATGAGTCCTTCTCGCGACACACAAAGGAGACTAAATCCGAACATGCGAGAAGTGGTGAAGAAGGAAGTATTGAAGTGGCTAGATGCGGGTATTATATACCCTATCTCGGATAGCCAATGGGTGAGCCCGACACAAACAGTTCCTAAGAAGGCGGGTATTCAAGTCGTCACAAATGACGCAAGTGATGAGGTCGCCACTCGGCCGGTAACCGGGTGGCGTATTTGTATTGACTATAGGAAGTTAAATGCTGCAACTTCCAAAGATTATTTCCCTTTACCATTTATTGACCAAATTGTTGAGAAATTGGCCGGACAAAAATTTTATTGTTTTCTGGATGGTTATTCCGGATACAATCAAATTGCTATACATCCGGAAGACCAAGCAAAGACTACTTTTACTTGTCCATACGGTACTTTCGCATTTAGGCGAATGCCCTTTGGACTTTTTAATGCCCCCGCCACCTTTCAACGGTGTATGACGAGTATCTTTTCAGATATGGTGGGGGAGTCTTTAGAAATCTTCATGGATGATTTCTCAATATTTGGGTCATCATTTGATGCATGCCTTGACCAACTCGAAATTTTTTTGCAAAGATGTGTTGAGAAAAATCTGGTTTTTGAGTTGGGAAAAGAGTCATTTTATGGTTCAAGAAGAGATTGTGTTGGGGCATGTCATCTCGAGTCGTGGGATTGAGGTGGATAGAGCAAAGGTGCAAGTCATATCCACTTTGCCTTATCCTACAAATGTTAAGGGTGTTCGGACGTTTTTGGGACACTCGGGGTTTTATAGGAGGTTCATAAAAAGTTTTAGTGATATAACAAAACCCCTATGCAATTTGTTGTTAAAGGATAAAACTTTTGACTTTGATAAAAATTGCCAAAACGCCTTTAACATTTTGAAGAAAAAGTTGGTTGAGGCCCCAATCTTGCAATCACCGAATTGGTCTTTACCATTCGAAATTATGTGTGATGCAAGTGATTATGCGGTGGGGGCCGTATTGGGTCAAAGGGTAGACAAGAAACCGGTTGCCATTTACTATGCAAGTAAGACTCTCTCGGATACACAATTAAATTATACAACTACCGAGAAAGAGCTACTTGCGGTGGTATATGCGTTGGATAAATTTCGTGCTTATATATGGGGTACTAAGGTCATTGTTTATTCTGACCATTCTGCAGTTAGGTATCTCATGGACAAGAAGGATGCAAAGCCGAGGTTAATCCGATGGGTTCTCTTGCTACAAGAGTTTGATTTGGAGATTAGAGATAAGAAAGGAAGTGAGAATGTGGTTGTGGACCACTTGTATCGATTGGTTGTGCAGGAGGATTCTTCCCGTGAAGAGATCAATGAGAACTTTCCTGATGAGCAAATTTTAAAGTTGGAATTTTACCATGGTATGCTAATATCGTTAATTATTTGGTTACAGGTGATTTGCCGGCTCATTGGGATAGAAGGAAGAGGTTGCACTTCCTATCTCAAATCAAGTACTACATGTTGGAAGAACCGGACTTATTCAAGTTTTTTCCGGATCAAGTCGTTCGACGATGTATACCCGACGAGGAGATTCCTAGCGTCTTGATGCACTTGCATTCATTTGCTTGTGAGGGCCATTTCAGTGGTCACAAAACCGGGCACAAAGTGCTCAATAGCGGTCTTTATTGGCCGACTATTTTCAAGGATGCTTTTAACTTTGCCAAAAATTGTGTTGAATGTCAAAAGTTAGGGGGTATTTCAAAAAGGGATGAAATGCCCATGCAACCGATCCTCATTGTAGATATTTTTTATGTGTGGGGGATCGATTTCATGGGCCCATTCCCAAATTCGCATGGCAACTTGTACATCTTGGTGGCGGTCGATTATGTATCCAAATGGGTCGAAGCGATTGCCACCAAGACGAATGACCATACCGTTGTTTGCAATTTTGTACAAACAAATATAATTTCTAGATTTGGGATTCCCCGAGTGATCATAAGTGATGGGGGGTCTCACTTCAAGAATTTTAAATTTGGCAAACTCTTGAAACGGTATGGCGTTGACCATCGAATCGCTACCCCTTACCACCCACAAACAAGTGGTCAAGTGGAGGTTTCCAATAGGAAAATAAAAGAAATTTGCAAAAGACTGTTCGACCCGACCGAAAGGATTGGTCGACGAAGTTAAATGATGCTTTGTGGGCTTATAGAACGGCTCATAAAACACCTATTGGAACTACACCTTATCGCTTAGTTTATGGGTGAAATTGCCATTTGCCGGTAGAACTCGTGCATCGTGCTTGGTGGGCTATCAAAGTGGTTAACATGAAATATGATGATGCAGGAAAAGAGCGAAAGTTAAAGCTTTGCGAGTTGGAGGAGCTTAGGGAAGAAGCGTACGAGTGCGCCTCAAAATACAAGGATGATATGAAGAGGGCACATGATGCAAAATTGAAGCCGAAAGAGTTTGAAGTGGGTCAAAAGGTTTGGATTTACAATTCTCGGCTTAAGTACTTTCCCGGAAAGCTCAAGAGCAAATGGATGGGCCCGTACGTGATTACACAGGTCGGAAAGCTTGGAGATGTTACAATCAAGGACCCGAAGGATGGGTCGAAGCAAACGGTTAATGGGCATCGCCTTAAACCGTTTCTTGATGGTAACAATGAGAAAAAGGATGAGAATATGGAGTTGGTAAACTTCGTGGTAAGTGTGCCAACTTATGAGGTCAACTGAAAGGACCGGTAATGAATTTTGTAAAGTTATGTACAATTATTTAATTGTTTGTGCGTTTTTGTGTTAATCGTTTTCGTCTCTTACTAATCCTCTTGATTGTGTGAAGTTCGGATATCACGAACGGGTCTTGAAGACAAAAAGGTATGTTTTAAGGCTTATTTGTGTGTATTAGGGACAATACACGACTTTTCGGGGGGGTGGTAGGGCCGTGAACGGTTTCCGCGTTTTTAAAAATTTAACTTATAAAAAATCACAAAAAGATTTTTAATAATTTTTAGGATTTTGTTATGTATATAGTCCTCTTATAAAATATTCATATTTTTTCTCCTATTTTCAAAATAATAAAAAAATAAAAAATAAAAATAAATAAATAAAAAGGTGACATTTGGTGAACCGTCGCCGACGGTATGCTTCCTCGTCGCCCACGACCTCTAAAAACATCCGTCGCCTCCAAATGTCCGTAGACAGCGAGTTAGGGCGTCGCCCCAAAAAATGGTTTTCCCATAGCCGTCGCCGACGGACCCTTGCACCGTCGCCGACGGTCCTCTGAAATGTGTCCGACGAAATTTTTAAGGTTACGGCCAGGTTCGAACTTAAGTCAAATTTTCACTATTCTAACCTATTCAAAACCCAATTACAACCATATGATTCACCCCCATCGATAACATCTGACTTACAAACTTGTTTCACCACTTTTTCTCTTGCATTCATCACAGCCACAATCCCTTTAACTCCATCTTCTTCCCCAACTCACCTCAAGAACCCTAATCTTTCATCTCTCATAACTTCTTCGATTCTTAGCCAAATCAGTTGATTCTTGAGCCTAAATTGTGTAGTTTTTCGAGAGGAACAAAACCCCCATAACGGTTTCCATCAATTCTTGCTCGTTTGCAAGATTTCTGGGCGTGAGTTTTTAGGGTTTTGAAGAGTGTTCATCCAAGTCTCTTGCTTTGCACTTTTTCTTAGTTCTTCTTGTTTATCTACACTCAAAGGTATGAAATTTCAGTAAATTTGTGCATGATTATCTTATACATTGTTGATTTCTTTTGAAATTTTAAGCCTAGTGTTTAAGAGTAGATTGTTTATCATAATGTATGATGTTTTAGCATAAACTTAAGAATGTTTACTTGATTTGGGGAGGGATTTGAACATGCTTTGGTCTTGGTGATGTGATTACACTAGATTTTTGCATGATTGAGCATAGATGTAATGTTGAATATTGTTGAAACCGTGAAATTTTGAGAAATGTTGTGAATAAACACGCTAAATCGACATGTAGATGTTAAAAATGAGCGGCTTTGGAAGTTTTAAAAGGCGATTTTACATCTAAATCTTGATTGAAATTCAACATTGCATATTATGTTCAAAGTTTGAGATTGTTTGAATATTTGGGGTGTAATAATTATTGTCTTGTCTTTTGATTGTAGCTATGTTTGGAAGAAGCAAGAAAGCAAAGACCTCCGGGCAAGGTTCATCTTCGGGAGCCGGTTCAGGCTCAGGGATATATCAAAGGCGTTGGGAGCAACTAGGCAATGTAAATGAAGGTGATGGGCAACTTTTTAGGCAAGATTGGGATTGGGAGGAAGCGAAAAATAGTAGGTCGGCTTCGGTATGGAAGGATGAAAAAACAAAGGTTCTTTCTCGATACCAAAATAAGAGACTAGAAGCCAAGATGTGGAAAACGAAGATGGTTATGGGTATTTCAAAACCCGTACCCGAAAGGGCAGTATGTGAGCGTATAGTAGATGTCGAGGAGTTTCGAAAGATCGGTATAGTGCAAAAGTTCGAAAAGATTGGTTGGGAGCGAGTGATTGACTGGTGCGATGATATTACCACCCGGGTATATTTGGGGGCTGTTTGTGAATGGCTATCTACTCTCCGTTTCGAACATTCTGATAGGCCGGCTCATAGGTGGCAGTTGATCGGCAACATTGGCAAAAACCAAATGATCATGTCGTTCGAGCATATTAATACTATTGCGAGATTTGACTCGCTTGGGGTTGAAGCTTACGACTACTACGGGTATGATCAATTTTGGACAATAAAAGAAACGACGCTGATCCGTTGAGACTGTTAGAGGACACACTGCCAGGTTCCGGGGGTGCAGGAGATTCAAGAAACGACTTGTCTTTGGAGGGCAAAATACTTCAAGGCATTTCGTTAGTGAATGTCATGGTACGGTTTGGGGACCGTGGTAAAGTGAAGGCACCCGACTGCCAGGTTGTGCATGCGTTGTTATATGGGACGCCCAAGTTATCATGGCGTTAAATTGTGATGATCAACACTTGGGATACAAGGGAATCATTTAAGCGGAAGATGATCCCTTATGCGAGGTTGATTAGCGCAATGATTCTGCAACAGAATGCGTTGCCTCTGGAGTCACTTTGGGTGTCTAAGCCCATCGATCAGTTCAGCTTCGCCACTATGAGGCGACATTGGAGAATAACTGTGAATGCTTTTGGGCATCTGCACACGGTTGAAGACGAACAAGGAGATAGTTACCGATTCAATGATAAAGAGGGTGATGAAGAGGGTGATGAAGAAGAAGGCGATGAGGAGATGCCTGATGTTGAGGAGGAGATGGATCCTTCTAGTCCGCGGGGACCGAGGCAAAGGTATAGGAGGAAGCATCGGGAGATTTCTGCCGATGTAGCAGACTTTGTGAACCAACGGCAGATACCGTCATACCGGTTGTGGACCCGCGGGCAACAAGCGGTTTACGACAATGTGTTGGCATGTATTGGTGAGGGGAGAGAGTACCATGCGAGCAGGAAGGCTTGGGAAGAGGCGCAAGGAGCGTACTTGCAGGAACAATGGGGTTTCCAAGCATCCTTTCGCGAGAGGGTGGAAAAGCAGATGGAGGAACAACAACTGCAACAGGCGTTGCAACAGTCACAAATGGAACGCTTGTTACAGTTGCAAGAGGAAGAAAGGGCCCACACACGGGCATGGGAAGAAGAGGAGGCTAGGCGCCAAAACGCACAAAGGGAATTGGACCAACGCCGATGGGGAGCGTTAGCTTTCTCTAACCAAATGGTGATTAATAACGCCAAGGTGCTCCATGATCAAGAGAGCCATCAAAGAGATTATCAAGCCGGTCTCCCATATGTTGAACACTCGGGGTGGACCGATTACCCCAATCTTCCTCATCCGCAAGGCCTATCCGATCCAACCCCTCATTGGCCCGAGGCAGTCGGCTCAAGTTTCATTCTGATTCCGTACCAACCGCCACCTCAAGGAGAGTCGAGCCCACTAGATAACTACAGGGATATGTTTAAGGCCCTCACTGGTTATCCGTACCAGCCGAACCCGCCAGTGAACCCTAATGAGAGATATCAGCGGTAGAGGCAAGGTATGTTTTTGTTGTTGTTGTTGTATATTATTTTGTTTCCGCATTTTTATTTCATGTTATTTATTTTCGCCTAGTTAAATGAACGTTGTGGGTGTGTTCCCTATATAACCCTCACGAGACCTCTCGTCCTCCCAAGCTATTGGGGGGTTTAAAAGGGCTTGTTGCATAAGCTAAATGCAACCGTGATTCCTACGAAAGTGAGTTAGGTTTATTGTTGTTGTAAATTATTTTCCACATAAATCAAAGTGAAATAACATATAGCTTGGTAAAATTTTCATAAAAGTGGTAGAACTAGGTAACTAACAAATTTTGATGGTTGTGAGAAGCATGCTTCTACACAAGGGTTAAGATTTGTAGGTACATTGGGTTCGTAGGACAACCGGTTTCATGAAGAGGAGAAGAGCACACGAGGAATAAGCTCAAAAACCAGGTGCATACGTTTCCTTTTGCTTTTGATTTTTAGATTAGCAAATAAGTGGATTGTAATTTGTACATTATTTTTCCGGGGTGAAATTTTGGGGGAATTAGCCGTGTCACATCCCTTGTGCGTTTAATACTCTAGTTCTTACACATTGAGGACAATATGTACCTAAAGTGTGGGGATGGGGGAGTAGTAAAAATTTTAGATTTTGACCCGTTCATTTAAATACTACACATTGAGGACAATGTTCACCTCAAGTGTGGGGATGGGGGAAAATTTCAATTTTTTTTTTCAAAAATGTCTTGTTTCAAAAGCGGTCTTAAAGCACAAGTAACTAAGTCAACGAGGGATGTCACGACTCATTTGGTCTTTTGTCATGGTCAAGTTCAAATCAATAGCATGACGGGTATTTAGCGGGTGGTTATTTGGGAATAATCCGCCTAAGAAACTAGTCTTTTATGCATGTCACATACCATACCTTTTATATATGTGAGGTTTTGAGCCACTTTTACATCATAGAATTACATATTTATGTTTCTTTGTTTGAGTGGACCATTAGTCATGTATTGTAGAACTTGCATCTTTTGATACGTTTGAGATTATAGACCGAATACAAGCACGAGAATGATTAAGGCATTAGGTAAACCTTTTCTTTTAAAACCATTTATCTATCCTTACCCAAACAAATTCCCTAGTCGCCCATTTTGAGCCTAATCCCTTCGTTTGATCACCCTATAGCCCATAACCTTAAACCTTTTTCTTTTAAACCCGTGTGACGGAAATTCGATTATAGGAGTCGTATTTGTATAGTTGTTCTTGTTTGTTTGCATATATGAAAAAAAATCAGAAAATATTATGAAAAAGAAGTGAAAATCGTTGAAGAAAAACACACAAAAAAAAAAGAAGTGTTAGTAGTTGTTGAATAAAAGGCGAATGTTGTTGCCTCATATTTGGTGTTTATAGTTAGTTTTGTTAGAATAGTCTTTTGTAATAAAAATCGAATTTTCATCACCTTAGCCACTTTAAAATATCCTACTTCCTACCCTTAGCCTAGCCCCGTTACAACCCTTACAAAGACCTTATGACTTGTGCTTAGTATTCGTGATCAATGGTGGAGAATGATTGAGTTGCAAGCTTATGCGGGTATGTGTTCTAATAGGTTTTGAGTGAATATTCTTCGAAGTGCTAATACATTATAAACATTAGACAATTTACAAGCCGAGTGGAGAGAACATTGTGAGGGATGTGCATGAATTGATTGGTTTCACGGGCGGGTTAATCTTGGGTAACCATTTTTGTATGTGAAATTATTTTACCGTTAAATATATTGAAAATTGTAAAGAGTTTGAACTTTGGCATGACATTGGACCTTAACCTTCGTCTCGGGAATGGGGAGTGTATTCGTTGTTCGACCCACGTGAAAGTGAAAAGCAGATTTGCTTGAGGGCAAGCAAAAGACAAGTGTGGGGATGTGATACGTAGTCGAAAACCGGTGTTCGTTTATGTCTAAGTTTATGTTTTTATTTAACTTTTAATCTCGAATAGCCTACTTGTAAAAGGATTTGTGTTTTGCAGGTCTTGTGAAGTTTAAGGAGCTAATTGGGAGCTAAACGGACCACTGGAGCGAAAAACGAGCCACCAGGATGCGAAACGGGTCAACCGGACTTGAGAAATGAAGAAAACAAAACGTTGAAATTCCAGGGGCCGTCGCCGACGACCATATGGTCCGTCGCCGACGGTGTGGACAATTCTCCGTTGCCCAAATGGTCCGTAAGCAGCGAGTTAACACTTCGGCTCCAGATGAAAATGCATGGACCGTCGCCAACGGGGCTTCAGGCCGTCGGCGACGGCCCTCCAATGTTGCTGCGTGGATGTTGTTTGTTTTGGGTCAAATAACGAATCAAAGAGGGTTGTTGGGACATCAATTCGGCAGTTACACTTCTTCTGGAGTTTGAAAACCATTCTTGGAGCCATTACCTATCATCTTTCACCAACCATTCTACCAACCATCCTTCCTACAACCCGAATCAAGAACAAATCACCATCATCTTCTTGATTCGAAACCCTAGCTCCATCAATTCACCAGTCCATCAATTCACTCATCCATTCACCATCATCACTCATCAAAAACCCTAATCTTCATCCATCCATTCATCTTCAAACTTCACGATGATCCAATTCACGCTTTCTACATCCGGTGATCAAGTTTCTTCGATCATGCTTGGCTAATTTCTTGGAGGTTTCACCCCGGTGTAGGTTTTTGTAAGTCTAGGGTTTTAACATTGTTCTTGGATTGATTTGGTGACAAATTGCTTTTTGATTTGAAGCTTATGACAATTGTCTTGCATTTGTATTGAATTCATAAACTGTCGAGTGAAGATTAAATTTGACTTTATGAAATGTTTATGTGCAATTATGCCTTGTCTAGGTTAGAGTTTACATGTTCTTGGTAACGAAGTGCATTGTGGTCCGTTCTTTATAACGTTGATAACTCTTGGCACCTAAGCCGTGTAACACTAAATTCGTTAATCACTTGTGCAATTGAATCAATTCTAAAACGTGTAGAAATCCTAGGAATGCAACTACCGAACCGGGTGTGAACCTTGTTTTCTCTATAGTGTTTAAACTTCTAATTACATTTGTTGCAATTGTTAATTGTGAATAATCAATCAAACCAATCACTTAGTAATTTTAATTCACATATCTCAATTAAACAAAAATACAAAAATATATCATTGCAAGCTTCATAAGTGTGACATCTTTTACAATTCATTCAAAGTCCATTCGCAAACCACATACTCTTCGTGGTTCGACCCCTTACTACCACTAGCTATTTGTTAAGGGTAATTTGGGTAAATAAATATTATCTTTGACCGGAGCGCGACATTCCAATCAATAGGCGAGGCGAAAGTCTCGCTCTGCCTGTTGTCTTGGTTTGTAGTATTCATGGTTCCTCTACAAGCGATTGAAGACTGACGAACCCTCATCATCCTGCCAAGTTGGATCATTCGGGTCAGTATCCTCCCATTCATTGTTCATGTTGCGCGGCGTGAGCCGGCTATGAACTGGACCTCTTTGGACGTGTGACGGATAGTCATAATAGCTTTCTGTCTCTCCCCGTGTATCGCGCGTGTGATGCACGCTTAGCCTTCTCGTAGGGGGAGGTCTGTTAGCTCGTCCTTGGATGTTTTGCTGTGGGGGTATTTGGCGCGCCCCTGACTCTGTCCCTGTGGTGTAACCAAGGACGGTTCTGCCGTTAAGACTGCTTGCTGTGCGCTCAAAGATTGATACGCCTTATTAATGGTGGCAATTTGCTTGGCGTACCACGAGGCTAGAGTTTCGCCCTCTAGTAGCACTAATAGCGCCGAAATGTTCTAAGGTGGAGCTGGGTTTGAAGGTCCAGCGCCATTGTTTCCTGGGGTTACTGTCTGAGTGCGGGTGATGCTCCCGCGCGGTCCCCCAGTGTTGGTTACTTCGATTTCGCCAATTTCTTCAATGTGTTGGGGTTGGACGTTTTGATTGCTCTCTCCCAACACCGCATTAGAGTTTGTTCCGAAACCAAACTCGGGAATATTTCCTTGACCAGCCATGATCGAAGGAAAACACGTCGAAAACTCAGAAAAAAGAAGACGAAAATGACTTGTAAAAGACCGGTGGGCGCCAATGAAGAAACACGTAACTAATTGGTGAGACTAATTAGTTTGGTTTATGTTCCTACCATAGTGGTTAATCTTCTTATGGCTTTCTGAGCTTCGTAATGATCGTCTAATCCTGCAAAACTGAACACCGTTACTCGTTAAGAGGGGAATATGGGGGTTTCCCTCTTAACCGGGCTCCGGCGTGAGAATAAGCGACTGCTTTGTAAAGATAATTAAGTATTAAGAGAGATTAGAGGGAGTAGAATCTTTAACATGTGAACTAAGTTCTCTATTTATAGCCGGAGAGGTGTAAGAGGATATGGGCTGATGGGCCTTGGGCCGGAAGGCGACAACTTGGACGGGATGCTCTTTGTCTCACTGGTGTCGACCGTTAGTGGCTTCTAGGAGTTCTTTGGTGCTGGCGCACCGTGATTGGAGACACGTGTCATGGTTGTCAGCCTGGCCGCCTCTCTGCCATCAGCGGGTAAGTGGAGATCGTGGGGCAGGTGTTTCTGCCCTGTGATTGGTGCCACGTAGGCATCCTTAAGTACTTTTTGTCTCCTGCATGTCAGACGATCGTGGAGCACGATTGCGCAGGGCCTGAAGGACGCTGATTGGCTTTTTATCTTCTGCCACTTGTACCTTGTGTACTATCTGAAACAGCCTTGCGCCGCTGCCCTGCGCGATTCTTGCTGGGCACGTAATTATCTCACGCAGGGTTTGGATGACTGAATGCTCTTTCAGAATGCTAAGTGTTGTAACTGGAGCTTCCTATTGTCCAGACCTCGTGCCAGTTAAATGAAATGTTATGTAACCCGCGCGAGGTGGTTAATAAGAAATTTGTTGAATAAGGAGTATAGTCCTGCACGCAACCTTGATGAAGGTTTGCGCGGCTTTTTGGGACCATACCCCTTCATATATTATGTCTAAATTACGACTTCACCAAACTTTTGAAACTTTGAAATGCTTTTGTAATTTATAAAACTTGTAAACGATCTTTTGTAACTTCGGCTATATATAATGTTGGAAAAGGTTAAGATCATACACAACTCCGTCCTTTCAATATGTATCGTTTTATATTTTTTATTAACCTTTGGGTATTGAAACGAATATTGTATGATTATGTTGGATATAGAATTATCGATTGTGTTCAAAGTAGGATGTGATGGTTAGTTATTTAAGCGTTTAAGGCAACACAACGTACTTACCTTTCTAATCTTGTCTGCAATATCAATATGTAACTATTGCATTAAAACCGATACATCTCAACCATTTTGGGAAAACAGAATTACAATGGTTTAAAAATGAATATAATTAGTTGTTCAGGATAACAAGCCACAGTTATAACTGGATAAAACATGTTTAGTCAATTTAATCGATCAGTATACTAGTGAATTCTAAAACAACCCTTGTTGGTATTTATAGTTTTATTAAAAAATTAATTTATATTTATATTTATCGTGTATATACTCATAGGGAGAGGATAATGAGAATACTTCATATAAATGAGAAAAAAAAAAAAAAAAAACTAAAAAAAGTCTATAAGACATACCAATTTTTTTTTTACAATTTAAAAAAAAAACACTACCTAAAAAAAATTTGTACTTCACATATGCATATGCAGTATATGCCTCTAGGGTTAGCTTTTAGGGTTTGGTTTTTTGAGGGTTTAGGATTAGGTTTTTGAGTGGGGGTAGGTAGGTTTTTGAGTGGGGGTAGGGGGAGAAGGAGGTCTAGGCTTTTGGGTTGGAAGGGGGAGGTAGGTTTTTTTTTGGTGGAGGGTTTAGGTTTTTGGAGGTTTAGTTTTAGGTTTGTTGGGGGTGGGAGTTTTGGTAGGATGGTGGATTTTGGTTTTTGAGGGGTAGGGTGAGGGTTTAGGCTTTTGGGGGGTGTCGGTGGGGGTGGTTTAGGATTTTTCGTATTAATGCACCATGTACAATTTTTTTTTGAAAAAAAATTATATATAAAACATAGTGATTTTTAATAAAAAAATTGTTATGTTTTTTAGACTTTTTTATTTATTTTTTTGTTTTTTCATTTAAACTAATTATCTCATGATCCACTTTTTTATTAGTTTTTTTTTTTTTCTAATATAAACTAGTTATCTCATAATCCAATCCTTATACTCATATCTTGTGTAAAATTATTTTAGATATGAAATTCTCTATACCTACAATAAAAAGTTGGATGACCAGTGTCATGCTGCTCAGCACTGCATGACAGCTTGCCATTGGTCACTTGTTTTTTAACTTTTTTTTTGTTTTTAACAGGCTTTTGTTTTTTTAGCATTTATCTTTTAACATTTAGTATTGTCGCCTATAACAGTATAACCCTTCAACTTTCTAAAAACTTTATAATCATTTTTTACGTGCTTATATCTATGTAAGTGTCGGTATAAATTCAAATTAATTACATTTTTTTGAAAATGAGTAAACTCTGATGTAATATGTTTTTTTTTTTGCTTTTTTTTACGTTTTTAGTTGATCTACGTTTTAACATAAATGTTATCGATGTTTATTAAAGTAACAGAAATATTAGAAAGCCTTAAACTAATCTAATTAATTCTAAAATTGATACACTATACGTGAAATGGACCATCCATAATTCCCAGTTGCATAAATAATTCTTCTATGATATAACAATAAAAGTATACAAATTGAGAAAAATAAGATTTATATGTGACACATATATTTTGAACTTTTATTCAACTAACTAGGTTTATCACCATCGTTGCGTTGCGGCGAACTTCTTTTGTCAGTTAGTCTGTGTTTACATGTGTTTTGAAATCACTACAAACGCGTTCCACACAGAACCGTTGATACGAATAAAAAGAAAATGTAGAAAAAGTCAATAAAAGATAATCGAAAAAAATCAACTAAAAGAGTTATATAGTAATGATATTGTTTGTATGAAACCCGTGGTCAGAGATGAGCAAATGATACTAGGTACCGGTAACCAATTTCCCGAACCGAAAGATCTTAAGTACCAATTCGGTACCGACTTTTGGCGTTCATGGTACCGGTTTGCTACCGATTTTTACTTTCATATACCGGTACCGTAACCGGTATTTTCGATACGGATACCAATATCGATTTGGTATCGATTGGCACCAAGCTCATCTCTACTCTTGAAACTAAAAAAAATCACTAAAAGTTGAAGAAAATCAACAAAAAAAGTTGTACGATACTATTATTGTTTGTACGACACTCATGATCAAGGATGAGCAAATGATACCGGGTAGCAGTACCGAATTTCCCGAACTAAAAGATTTTCACTATCAATTCGATACCGACTTTTAGCGTTTTCTGTATCATGCTAGTGCCGGTTTTTACCTTCATGTACCGATACCGATCAGGATCGTGCAAGTGTTTTTGATACCAGTAGCGATTCGATACCGGTTGATACCAAGCTTATCCCAACCCGTGATAAAAATAAAATTATTAAAGTTAAGAAAAATATTAAAGAAAATAATTATTATTATGATATTAAAATAATAAAACTATTAAAAAAGCTATATATATTATTAAAATGTTAAAAGTATTATCCGTTAACTTGTTTATTAATAAGACCATGCGTAGTAGTAATGCCCCTACCCTTGGGCGTTTTGTGTCATGTGGCAGCCCAGTCAGCAAGGAGCATTATTGGGCGTTTTTACAAAATGGGTGTAGTGGGGATGTGAGGCATTATGTTAAATGAGATGTAAAATAATTAAATAAAAAAAACCCTCAAAAAATCTTATTGGATAACAAAAAGGGAGATGGAAGATGATTGGAGAAGGAGATTGGGGCAAGCCGTTTTTAAAACCACGCTTAATCATTTTTTTTTCAAAAAAAAACGCTAAAAAATGCCCGATGTAATGGGTTCCGGGCGTTTTTGGGCGTTATTTTGAATTTTTTTTTTTTAAAAGGCCCCACTACACATGGTCTAACACGTGATGTAATGTAATCTAACTAGTTGATGCCTCTGCCCGCGTTGTCGGGCGATAGGTCAAGTAATTCTCAACCAATTAAAAAACACTACAATAGTTTTGTTAGAATAAAAAAATTAAAATGATGGCAAGACCGTAATTTTTAACTCGGGGCAAAACTGTATTTTTTTAGTACTAATGAACGAGTGTTAGGCAGCTACTTGACACACACAAAAAAAGTGAGTCAACCAATTAAAAGAAACACTTCTATAGATTAGCTAAAAAAACTAAAACGATGGCCATACTGTAATTTTGAACTGAGGACAAAATTGTATTTTTTGACTGGGGTAAAATCGTAATTTGCCAAAAGGTAAAATGATGGCAATACTGTAAATTTGAACCAGGGGCAAAATCGAAATTTTGCATAGGGGAAAATTCGTTATGTTGAAGTTGGGGTAAAATAGTAAAATACCTGGATCAATGGGGGAGTGTCAGTCAACAGCTTGGAATTTAAACTAAGGGCAAAATCGTAATTTTTGACTGGGCAAACCATTAATTCTATTTTGAATTGCGGGCAAATTCAAAATTTTGAAGTGAGTGCAAAATCGTAGTTTTGAGTTAGGGGCAAAAGCATAATTTTATTTTGAATTGGGGGTAAAAACATAATTTTGAATTGAGGGCGAAATCAGAAATTTTTAAACGGGGGCAAAATCATACTTTTGAACTGTGGCCAAAATCGTAATTTCTAGAGGGGTAAAAGTATAATTTTATTTTGAACTGAATGCAAAACGTAATTTTGATCTGCAGGCAAAATTGTAATTTTTAACTCGAGAAAAAATCGTAATTTTAAGCTGGGGTACAGGTATAATTTTATTTTGAACGGGAGGCAAAAACGTAATTTTAAACTAAGAATAAAAGCGTAATTTTAAACTGAGAATAAAATCTTAAATTGATTGGACCAACGAGAAGTGTCAAAGAGCTGTCTAGCATTACTCCTCAAAGTACTCTTTGTATATTAGGATAATATAATTTTTTTTTTGAACGGCAAACACTCTTTATATATATATATAAAGGGCCAGCAAGGTGCTGAAAAAACAACAAAAACAAAACAAAACAACAGAAACACAGAAAACAGATTACAAGAGCTCGCCTATATCAAAAGAAATCCATTTGTTCCAATCCAGATTCTTGTGAGGCACTCGGCTGCAGATCCAAAAGAACGACTCCTCTTTGACCTGGTTCACGACCGAGACAACAAGGATGAAGGTATCTTCGAAGGCTTTATTGTTTCTAGCAATCCAGATTTTCCAAACAGTGGCGATGGATATCATATAGATGATCTTTCTCCATATTCCTCCTCCCGGGTTGCTTTGTAAATGTAACAAAGTGGCTGTCGCCACTATTCACTAACTGTAATGACAACTATTAGGTGTTGTTTGTTTTTTATGCGGGAAAAGGTCTGCAGTCTGCGGACCACATCTGCAGGAGAAGAGGTGGACCAAATGTCTGCAGTCTGCAAGGAGAAGAGGGTTTGTTTTTTTTTTTCTTCTACAAAATCACTTTTCACTACTCTCTCTCTACAATCTGCCTCAACTCTCTCTCTCTACTCTCTCTCTACAATTTGCCATCACACCACCTCCGCCATCACACCCGCCATCACACCACCTCCGCAACCAAGCACCACCACTTCAGCCACCACCCAACCGAAACCCTAATTTCGATTTGGGGGTTTCTGAAGAGAGAGAGAAAGAGAGAAAGAGAGATCGAGGGAGGAGAGAGATCCAGAGAGAGAGATCCAGAGAGAGAGAGAGTACGAGGATGATGATGATCGATGATGATGATAACAGATGATGACGGCGGTGGTTGTGGTTATGATTTCAGAGGTGGAGGTGGTGATTGTTGAAGGTGGAGGTGAAGGGTGTCGGAGGTGTGATGGTGGCAGCGGATGGAGGTGTCGGAGGAGGTGGAGGTTGTGGTGGTGCAGGTGGTAGCGGATGGAGGTGTCTGGCGGATTTGTGACGGTGACGATTTGGGGAGCAGGGGTGGGAGGTGGTGGCGGAGTGGAGGTGGGCGGCGGAGGTGGAGGTGGTGGCAGAGGAGGTGGTGTCTGGAGGGAGAAGAGGAGAAGGTGAGAAGAGGGAGAAGAGGTCTCGCAGAGGTTAGAAGACAAGGTTCAAGGGCTGTTTGAAGCAGAGGTCTCGCAGACCTTTTTTAATGAAAGGTCTGCGAGAAAACAAACAAGCTGCAGATCCTTATGTCTGCGCGTGCTCTGCGCGGCGCAGACATAAGAGGTTCTGAAGTGCTTCTAGCAAAAAACAAACACCGCCTTAGTCTATTACCGCTTATTGTAAATGTAATATAGAACATAATATAGAAGATAATGTAATAATAGTATAATATAATGTAATATATTGTGTAGTGAAACCCACGATTTTATGCTCATATAGGAGAGCATTTAAGGATGAGGGTATGAACTGTAATAATGTGAAAGATGGGGTGCAGAATTATGCGTGCGTGTGGGAGATAATTTGTCAGCGATCAGAAATAGGGGCAGAAAGTAGGGTTTAGACTTTTACTTTAGGCTGTCGCTATATCCAATTCTTCCACTATTAAATAATATTACATGTTTATTATTCCCTTTAGTTAATTATACATCTTATTATTTTGGAGTTAGAGCATTCACATCTAAACCATCAAATTATACATACATTCCACTAAAAAACAACTCCTATATAAATATATTTCCACTAAAAACAAATACTTTTTCTCTCTCCTTTCAATTAAATAATATTATCATTACATTTTTCTCTCACTTCCACTTACAACCACTTTCAAAATATATTAAAAAATTATAACGGGTGAACAGTGTCCCCCCAAATATACAGATAAACAGTAACATTTTCTCTTTCCTCTACTCACAACCACTTTTTATACCCTTTATAATATAAAAACCCTTCCTCACATAATTTGATGGTTAGAATGTGAATGCTCTTATGTTCTAAAAATATGTACTAAAGTGACGTATTATATTTACTTCTTTTTAGCGGTAAATTTTGACTTATTATATTTACTTCTTGTTAGCCGTAAATTTTATTAAAAACTATTAACACGCTCAGAACATTTACATTCCTTTCATCAAGAGTTAAGATACTGTTTGATATGCAGGAATAAGAGTCGGAATGGAATGGAATGGATGATTACAAGTGAATGAAGAAACTAGGTAGTGTTTGGTACGAAGGAATGAGAGGTGGAATGGAATGGATGATTACGAGGGAATGAAAAAAAAGGTGTTTGGTTGGTCAATGGAATGGAATCACCCATTCCAAAAGGCATCCCATTCCCTCAAAATCATTCATTCCACCCCCCATGTTTTTTTTCCATACCATCCCCTCTTGCATCATTCATCAACAACACCAAAACCCACCACCTTCGCAACAACCCACCACCACCCACCACCGACGTCATCGCCTCCACCCGCCACCACCTCACCCCGACAGCCACCGTCGCCGCCGCCACCCACTCGC